>JARVLU010000803.1:3847688-3869954 GCA_031762415.1 Simpsonichthys santanae
TTGCGCTCACAACACAGCAGAAAATGTAAGGAAATTCTCAACTGAGTCAGACTATCTGTAAACAGACGAAGGTTTCTCACACACGCACACACACGTACACGTCTGCCATGTTTTCATGTCTTCATGAGAGCTGCTGTTGGTTCAAGACTTGAATCAACAACAAACGAGCACAAATCTGAGTGAACTTTGAGGATGATGCTCGTGTGATGTGGACACAAAACGACTTTGTGCTCCACCTCCTCAGTGGTCTGAAGCTAAAGTCACTCTCCAGAAACATATGATCTGCTCCATGTCTGAACGTGCAAACCCAATTAACGAAAAAGTTGTCAAACGTAAATAATAAGAAAAAAAAAAAGGATTGCAATGATTGACAAATTTAAGAAACTGGACCAATTTAAAAGATAAAAGAGTGATTATGAATTTTGTGGAAGCGGCACATTTTAAAAAGGTTGGGACTTGGCCACGTTTAATGCCGTGAAGCTGTAGTTTTGTCCAGGTGACATAAGAGCCCATCCAGAGGATGTTATTTCAGGGAAGGCCTTGCATATTTCAGCAAAACAATGCTAAACCGTATACTGCATCTGTGCCAACATGGCTTCGTAGGGTGCTGAAGTCCAGACTCCCACCAACTGAAAACATCTGACGCGTCATGAAAAAAAAAAAAAAAAAAGTCCAGTGAAGAAGAGCCAGGACTGTCGAACGGCTAGAATCCTCCATCAAAACAGAACGGGACAACCGAGAACTTCAGCAGCTGGTCTCCTCGGTTCCTGGATGGTTTAGATCGTTGTTAAAAGAACGGGGGATGAGTCACGTCTTCCCTTTACGGCAGATTTTTGTATTCACGTCTGATTAACCTTCCTAAGACTTAAAGACACATGTTGCTTTAGGCTTCAAAGTACTGACCATCGTACTTTATAATGAGTGTTTGTTGTGTAACCACGACTGAGGGCAAAAGGCTGAAGCAAATATGAGTTATAGAAATTAATTTGGTATAATTTACATTAAATTTACGCAGATTTTTTATATAATTGTGGTTCTTTAAAGAAACAATTCCTCATTGGCTTTAGTTCCAGTTGTTGGACTACTGGTTAGTATCTTTATTATTTCTTTTATTTCATTACATTTATTCTTGCAGTGAGTTTTACAACGTCGTTCTTTTAAATGTGCTTTAAAAATAAAGTCTGAGTTGAGAGATGAGTTTCAGTATATTCAAATGATTATTTTCATGGTTTTCTTGTGATTTTTCTTGTATTTTTCATTAAGTATGGAAACAAAAAAAATCTAAATGCTGACATCTTTGATGAATTGTTTAAAAATAATAAACATATTTGTGTTTTTCCTGAAGTTATATCAATAAAGACAAAAATATACAAATGTGTTCCAACTTTAAAAGCGTTTCCTCTAAAGTTCACTTGTAAACCAATTTTTTTTTTTTTTAAAAAGAAAAACGTCCTGCTAATCGTGTTGACGTTGGCCGAGTCCTGCAGTTTAAAATGAATTCAGGCCGACTGTAAAAACGGAGGTATGCTGGGACTGTTTAGACATACGGAAGCAACTCTCCCCGCCACGCTTCTTTACAACAAAAACCCCCTCTCGACCTTCAGATTTACGCTCCAACAGAGACGGATGGCTCCATTTCACATTTAGGACAATTTATCGAGTCATTAACGGAGGAACAAGCGGACCAGGACGGCCGCGTGGTCCCATGTTCCTGGCTGAGAAGCTCACAGGGCGATTCCAGTTAACGCAGACATGGCTGACCCATCACAGCCACGAGACGCTGAAAGTGAGGAAGGAGGAGGAAGTGGCGCTCAGAGGGGAGGGTGGAGGTAAGATGATGGCCACAGAGTCGGGGGGAGGAGGAGCGGGGTTTGGAGGAGAGTGGATGTGGTTTCGGGTGGAGGGATGTTCAGGAGGTGAAGGTTTCTCACTTGGACCACAGGGAGATGGCGGTGAAGGTGTTTGGATGTGTGGGTGGAGGTGGTGGAGGCTGCCAGCGGATGTGTGAAAGTACAAACAAATAAACTAAACAAGCAATAAAAGGATTGTTGTCACCTTTCTGTATGAATGGAAGGTGTTTGCTTCATGTTGATGTTTGAAACCACTTGAATGAAGAAAGACCATGTGTTTCACATCTACAGGTGATATTTGGAGGGTTTTTTCACCCATGGGGGCATCGATGACTCAATTTATAATAAACTGGATGGTTTGCTCGCATCCAAACATCACTAGGCTGTAAGGAGCTGTTGGTAAACAGGCCACAACCTCGTGACAACCTATTTATTTATTTGTTTTAATAAGATTGTTGTTAAAATATTGTACACGCAATCAGAATTAATAAAACTTTGCGGCTGTTGTTATGAGTTGAGTTGGTCTTAAAACAATTGTTTATTTCTTTTTTAGCTCTGTATGATTGAAACGCTTTAAAACAAAATTTAATTAAAACTCTTTAGAGGTGAAAGTGAGGATGAACGTGTGTATTTGAGCACATGCACGACATGATTCATCCTAAATCAAATTCTTTAAAGCTAATCAGCTGAACAAACTGGATGTGAATAATACAAATTTCATAATGACTTCATGAAATTTAGCATTTTACTACTTTTGCCTCGTGTTTTACAGTAGTCCCTCGATACTTTGTGGTTTGTTTATCACGGACTCGTTCTATCGCGGTTTTTCAAAATAAGATCAGACATGACACACAACTGGCTGATTGATGGACGAGCCGCACGATCGGCATGGAATTTTTATTTTATATAATTTATTTTAAATTATTTAGCACCTGCTGCACATTAGTGCAGAGCTGCAGAAAAAGCATCCTCCTGCACCGTTTTGCAGCCCACACTGCGGGATCAACTTCCTGCTGCAGCTGATCAGCGTGCAGAGCGGAGAAGTGGGCGTGGCCAAGAGCACTTGCAGGTGGCAAAGAGCAGCGGAGTCAGGGAGCTGAAATCATGACATTCTGTCTCTAAAGAGCGTTTACAGTTTAGAAACATTGTTTAGAATATTGCAAGAGTTTATAAAGTAATATACCGGTAATAATGAACAAGTTTATAAATAATAAACTTACTTAATAAACTACTGGTACTTGTACTACTATTTCTACTTCACTGTTTTTCACTTCACTTCAGGGTACGGATCCCCCGCGATAAATGAGGGACTACTGTACTAGGTTTAGTTTTAAGACGACCTTTGCTACATTTACCGTTTAGCTACCATTTTGCTACTTTTAGCTAGCCTTTTGCTTTTTTGAAGCTTTAAGCTAATTCACTGATACCTTTAGTTAGTGCTTTGCTACTATCAGCTAGAATTTTGCTGCTTTTAGTTCTAACTTTGTGTTACTTTCTGCTTATTTTAGCTTTTAACCGATTGTTTAGCCACTTATATAGTGTTGTGCTACTTTTAGCTTCTAGCTACATTTTTTTGTGTTACTTTTAGCTAAAAGTGAGCAACTTTTAGTTCTAGCTATCTTTAAGCTACCTTTTGCTAGCTTTTTGCTTCTTTAAGCTTTTAGCTAATGTACTTCGGCTGCAAAGTTCTAATAAATACAACGTCAGGGATGCTAAAGGTCATAATTTATGATAGTTTTCATGCTTTAAAGTTAAAGTTTATAGATCAATTCAAAAGTCTAATTGGTGTATGGTGGCGTGTAACATAAAGAGTCTAAAATGAAACCAGCCCCCCCAGATTGCCGGAGCCCTGGAGCCCCTCTCTGTTAGCCTTAGCATTCGGTGTGTTTATGTTCCAGCTGCTCAGAGTGAAGCGGCCCTCTCACTCCCCGTGTTTTCCTGCTTGTATGTGTCTAAAATGTGGTTGGAGAATCTTCCTGAGTGGACGGTTTCACATCCACATTTTTCTGCTGGCTGATTTAACAGGAACAGCTTAATTGGGGTTAATTGTTCCAATCCATCCGAGTAGCGGTGAGTGTGTGTGTGTGCGCATGTGTGTGTGGTAACATGTCAGGCTCTGAAACCCAAATCCAAAGCCAACGCTCCCTCGCTTTCATCTTATTCATACGTTCATGAAAAAATAAACATGCAGGCCTGGAACAGAACAGGCCTGGGAGGGCGGTGACGGAGCAGGGAATGTGGGCAGGGGGCCGGAGTGACGGAGAGGCAGCTGGATTTCTCTTCCCTCTGCTACTTCCAGGCTCACATGACATCAGCCCACTGTGCGATTAGAAATGCTAAAGAGGAGCTTTTCGCTCACCTCTTTGGCCGCTGATGAACTCGTTTCTGCAGTTCTGCATCAGCTGCAGGATCCACTTGTGCTGAGCGTCGATACACTGCCACGCCGGGTCACCTGGGGCATGCAGGTCCGACAGGTACCTACCCAAGACACGAATATGACAAATAAACGCTTGGCAAAGAAGAAACAGGAACACATTCTTCTGGAGATCGGGTTTGTTTGGAAAAAAGTCAGAGACATAAATTAATTTCTCCAACTAGACATTAACTGTTTAACGTAGTTCTCCCTGCAAAAAGTGGCAAAGGCAAAACAAGACCCATAAATGAACAAAATAACCTGTAGTCTATTAAAACGGTTTAAAAACCTATTCATTTGGAAGATTAGGATTATTTTCAGGTTCATTAAACGATTCTTTAACCTGTGAAGAACTATATGCAGGTACTGTATTTTCAATCATAAGTATTTTATAAAGTGCACACAATTAAAATGAGCAACATAGTAAAATAAGTTTATAACCAATTAAAATTGTTAATCTCATGCATCAGTAATCTGTTTGTATTATAAAGGAATGTAATGTAAAGCAATTTAATGCAAGAAATGTAAAGTAATATAAAGCAAAGTCAAGTAACATAACAAAAAGTAACATTAGGAAACGTAAAACAATGTAAAAGTTAAGCAACAAATTAATTTACAGCAAAGCGCCGTAATGAAAAAAAAATACAAAAAACATGGCATTAAACTAAAACAAAACTTTGAAAACACAAAGGTGTAAACTTAAAAACAGGCTGTCATCACTAGTGGCTGCAAAAGTAAAGTAAAATCAGCTGTTTTAATTTTAAATATTTATATAAAATCCACTTACATGTTGACAAGAGTCACAAAATCCAACTTGAATGCTATGAAAGATATTTTTATCTTGTAATATTAAATATATTTTGTACAATAAAACCGTTGCATACGCAGCATGCATTAAAATGTTTTGCTTTACAAATAAACAATAGGCCTTCATAAGGTCGTTATAATTGTTTTTAATTTATTTTTTATATTATAGTTATTTTGTTTTCTACAGGCAGTAATTCTATGCATTTGGTGCCAATTAAATATAAGCTGTAGCCCTATGAAAGTACAGTTTGTCAACAAAAAAAAAAAAAGTCAAAACAGTGCTAAGACAAAAGAGAAATCCAAGTACACACTGTTCATTTATTTGTTTTAATAAAAGTAAATTAATTTAACCTCTAAATCTAACTGCACTTTTTGCTTTCTGACGAGTTAATGAGTTTCTTTCATGGTAAAATGCATTTTTGTGACAACACTAAAACAATTTTAATAATAACAAAGAAGGTGACTGAAAACAAAGCTGACAAATCGCCAGCAGAAACGTTGGGAAACAGCGAGTGGGCGTTGGGAGCAGTGCGGGGCTAATGCACCGGGATGAAAGATGTCACCGTGTGGTGGAGAGCTGGTCTCTGTGATCCTGACAGGTTGGTCCTAACAATAATAAATCGGCAGAGACCGCAGGTATGAACAACAGATGGGTAAAAGGAGGGGAAGAAAGGAGGGAAAGAAAAGCAGGAAGAGGGCAGAGAAAATACCAGAGCTGAAAAACAGAAGAGCCACATGAGAGAAAGATGAGTCGATTCTTGAAGTGAGGAAAGCGAGAGGCAGAAAAGAAAAAATGTAGGTGGAGGCTGAAGTTTTGGTAAACAAAGATATAAACAGACATAAAAGAAACCAAAAGGCGAGCAAAGTCTAAAAGATTCATCGTGATTGGGGGTTGAATGAGACGCATGAGGCACAAAGGCCAGACTCTGAGGGGACAAAGAAACCTGATGTATCTTTTCTGGTCGTGAAGCGTCGACGGCGTCTGCAGCAGCTTCTCCAGCAGGAGCCTCCTCAGAGCTTCGATTCTCGTCTCCACCTCAGCGTACACTGAAAGAGTGAAACCAATGTTCAAACAGCTAAAACGTTTCGTAATAATTCACCTAGTTTTGTGTATACGCGAGGTTAAAAACGTCAAACGTGCAAATAGTTGTACCTTTTTTGAAAACAATCACTTCCGTGTTGCCAAACAGAGATTTGGCTTTCTCGTAGTCGTTGATCACCACATCGTAATCTCCCTGTGAAGAAATGTGAGTTTTTTAATAACTCATCAATCATGATACCCAGTGTGTATTTAAACCGCTTTAACTCCACCCTCTGGTTTAAAGTCATCCAAGCTGCACCTCAAAGCAAATATACAATAAAAATTGAGGATAGATGGAGCTGAAGCGATCTGACAGATTATGAAAAACAGCTGAAACTTTGTCAAAAATTAAAAATATATATAGTTTAGCGTCTTGTTCTCACATGCTGATGTGTCAGAGTAAGATCAGCATGAGTGAGTGGATGTCAGAGCACTTTCAAGTGATATTTTAAAAATGAAAACACAGAAGCAAATGAGAAAATGAGACTAAAGATGCAAATTTGCCAAAAAAAAAAAAAAAAAAAAAAACGCTGTAACCATGAGCGTGACTTTCATTTTGGATTTTCCCTTATCTTCAGTAAGTTCATTCAGTTTGAGCCACATAAAAGGTCTGCAGAGTTGACGTCCATAACAAAACATTTGCTGTAACGCTGATCCTGGCCTCCGACCTCCTGGAAACCAACGTTTGAGGTTTTTTTCATCTGGACTTTCTGACATCACAACAAAATGTGAGCGCCAAACAAGAACAAGCAGCTGCTTCTCACTCAACCCAGGGTCATAAAGAAGACAATGTAATCAATCCATCCATCCATCCATCCATCCATCCATCCATCCATCCTTATTGGGTCTTGGGAGTCACTGGTGCCTATACAGTATACTGTACATCCATCACTGCGTGCCCTGGACAGGTCTCCAGTCCATCACAGGGACACATAAAGACAAATGAGACAAACAACCATTCACTCTCTCCCTCTCACCTAGAGAAAATTTAGGGTTTCCACAGACTCGGGCGAACCTCAGTCCACAGAGGTCCACGCGTACCAGATTAGACTCAAAGTGGACGCCCACAAGCCATGTCTGCGCAAATATCAATTTTTACACCCGCGTACACGTAACTTGGTGTCACACGATAAAGTGGCCGGCGACGGACAGTTTTATATGCAACATCAATGTATTAAATTCCCTTTCTTCATTCGTGGTCTGGTTTAATGGTCTTTCCTTTTTGTTTTTGTTTTTCCCCCCAAGAGGCAAACAATCTTTTCCTCCTCGTCCGTTGACGCCACGACTGAACTTGTGAGAGATGAAGGAATTTGTCACGAGCGAATTAAAATCAGGTCCAGCATGGCTGCAGGACAGTCTGGAGACTTCCCAGTGGGCCGGTCTGATGTGTGGGCTGCAGGGCCAGTGCTCCCTGTTTGCAGTTGGGGATGACAGCTTTCTTTTTTTTTGGCGACCTGTCGATCAATCCAGTAGGCGTGTCAGCAAATGACCAATCAGAGAACTCAATTTGTCCCGAAGGTAACGCCCCTTGCCTGCAAAGCTGTGCTGCAGCCCATCAGCGTGTACGCTCGAGTATGAAGTCTCAACCGTCTGCAGACAGATCACACAGTGTCCGCATGGCTCAACGTACGCCCGAGTCTGTGGGAGTCTTTGGAATTACATGCATGTTTTTGGTCTGTGGGAAACCCACGCATGCACGGAGAGAACATGCAAACTCCACCCAGAAAGGTCCCGGGCCGGGATTTGAACAGGCAACCTTCTCTACCAACTGAGCCACTGTGCTGCCCCATAAAGTAATAGAAATTAAATTAAAACTGTTGATAGTAAAAGTTTCTGCAACAAGTAAAATTCAATTTTTCCATTTGGAATTTGAATACGTCTTGTTATTTTTGACACGTGGTTGTTCAGTAGCTCAGTGGTCGGTGCCGCGGTCTCGTAATCCTGAGGATGCAGGTTCCAGCCCAGAACTTCTTGAAGGACTGCGTATCGCCCGCCATCTTTCACGTCAGATTTGAAACTAAAACCGTCGTATGCTGAGAAAGAACAGAGTTCCAGTAAAACCATGTACGATCTCGCAGGACGTGACGGCGCTCAAAGTAGTTGTCGCGGATGACCCTCAGCTACCACCACACCGAAATGAGCTCGCCGCCTGTAAAACTGACCGAGCTGCAGTCGTTTTAGTGTTGGCTAAGGTCAATTAGCTGCGGCGGCCATTTTTATTGGTTTGTCACCAAACGTTAATGAGCTGTAGATGATAATTTTACGAGTTTCACAATAGTTTATTAACTAGTTCATGAAATATTTTGCTAACAAACAGGTTTAAAGCTAATGTTTTAAACCAAGATTTTGAAGAACTATCAGAGCTCAGAATCTGTGTTGGGGATCAGTCACAGCAACTACCACACTAACTCATTATCTGCTAAATTGCTTGAGTTACAGCCATTTTGTGTTTTTAGGTTGGAGATGAACAGACATGATTATTGTCTGAAAGTTTTATTGTAATCATCAAATGGTTCATGAAATATTTTGCTAATACACAAACACACACATAGAAATGAGCAAAAACATTATCGTCCATCTTTGCCTTACGGCGGATGCTCGTAATGATGCGTTTTAGTCTACAAGACACCAAGAAACCAAAAATATCCCAGAAAAACAGCTTGAAACTGCTCCTCATGTGTAAACCATGGTTTATTTTTTTTAATCAACCTCAATAAAAGTCCCACGTGCACATCTACGAACCCAAACCATGGACAAACTGGAGCTGAAGTCAAGAGCAGGTGGATTTGATTCTGCGTTTGGCACTTGGCTTGGGTTATTTTCTGCACTCGTGTTTGTTCAAAGTACCTTCTGGATATTGCGTTCGATGTTGAGTGGCAGGTTGAAGAGAAACTTGAAACGCTGCAGGACGTTGAGAGCATTGCGTGTGGAGTCAGCTTTGTCTTTCCGTCCCAAGACCTCCTGGAAGAGAGTATCTGCGGTATCGCTCGCGCCTGAAAGTTAGAGAGGGAACGAGGTGGGAGAAAATGAGAAACTGGGATCCTGTATAAATAAATGTGGATACCACATTTCCCTCTTATTGCCGGTCTCTGGTTTTCCTCTTTCTCGACGTGTTATTTGACACAAAAAGAAGAAGAGCGGGAACTAAGATGTGATGGAGAAAACGACAACTGTCTCTTAGCCTGCTTGGAGGGACCTGTGCAGCTCTAAAGCTTCGTGGGTGGCCTTGGTTATTCAGTCAGATAGAAAAAAAAAAAGTTCTTTAAATCAAAACAAACCCCCCCCCCCCCACCCCCACCACCACTAAATCCCTGAAGGAAAAACAGCAACAAAAAAGAGAAAGAACAGAAGAATATTTATAACTATTCTCTCGCCAATCGGCTTCTCATGGAGCTGACATTTCACAAGGCGGCTCTGTGATTGGTTGACTGGTGCCGTGTGTTTGATGCATCGGGTTTTGGGGGATGAGCGAAGGCTGAGGCCCACTGGGCCAACGGGCCTTTAAGCCTGGACTGGTGGGGAAGAAAGATACGTCCGGCTAAGAGGTTTATTTACTCTACACTTCAGGAAAAGAGCCAGATTATTGGCCCTCCATTAGCAGAGCCTCATTATCATGTATAACATACAGAGAGGGGGGACACAGGTTCTGCAGGGGGATCTAGGTCCAACAGAACTGAAAGAACACACACACTCACTGAACAAAGACAATATGTTTTCATCATGTTTAACATTCACAGTTTTGACATTTATTATAAGACCTCATGCTAAAAGTATGTGCAGTAAAAGACTCAGATACTACTACACCAACATTTAGCTCCTGCAAAATTGATTGAGTTATATCAAAGTTCAGTCAATTCAACCTTTTTTAACATCTTACCTCTCCATCAATCTGGTTTCAGGAAACAACACAGCACGACTGCTTTGTTGAAGGTTTTTAATGACGTTGTTGAAGCACTGGATGCTAAGGATTATTATTATTATTGTGTTGCACTTTTCTTAGACCTGTCTGATCATAACAACTTGTGTCATAAGCTCTCAGAAATTGTTTTTTCAGCTTACACCATTGGTTGGTTCACTAAATAACTCTCAGACAGACGTCAATGTGTTCAACATAATGGTACTTCCTCCAGTTATTTAACAGTCAACAATGGTGTACCACAAGGCTCAGTATTAGAACCCACCCTCTTTACAATCTACATAGGTAATGCAGGTCAAAGCATCACTGATGCATCCTTACATTTCTATGCTGAGGACACAGTTGTTTATTGTCGAGCTGAAACAGTTGCTACAGTTTTCCAGCTTTTGCAATTTGCTTTCAACATCATCCAGTCAGATCTGTTCTGTCTCAAACTTGTCCTAAATGCTGATAAAACCAAAGGGATGCTGTTTTCAAACAGGAATTTGGTCCTAGCAGTTCTTCCTTTGATTTTACCCTTGAATGGTGTCCCTATTGAGTTTGTGTTGATTCCTACAAATATTTGGGTATCTTGGTCAGCTTGTATCTCTCTTTTAAGCTTCACGTGGAAAACCTAGCAAAGAAACTGAAAGTTAAACTGGGTTTCTTTTTCAGAAACAGATCCTGTCTAACTCTGAATGCTAGGAAACGCCTTGTGACTGCGACTTTCCTTCTTTGATGAAATTATTTACATGAACGCTCCTACAAGCACCTTGCAGTTGTTGGATGCTGTCAATCACGGTGCACTAAGATTCATAACTGTCTGTAACTGTCGTACCCACCACTGCACTCAGTATTCACTGGTCAACTGGACATCATTAACCTCACGCAGACTCTCACTGGTACATTTTCATCTTTAAGTCAAAAACTTCTTGGTCTGCTGCCTTCATCCATCTCCTCCTACATGTCACTGTGTGAGTGCAGCTACAGCGTGCGCTCCCAGGACATTATTACATGCAGTTTTCCTTAGTGAGGACTGAACTTGGCAAAAAGGCTTTCTCCTACTCTGCTCCCGTTTCCTGGAATATCTTGCAAAAAGATCTGAAGCTCTCAACCTTGACCTCTCTAAGTGACTTCAAACATCTGCTAAGTCCATGGGAAAAACCAACGCAGACATTTTCCTGTTTTTAGTTTTCTACATCGCTTTACAACCTAGCTGTTTATTGTTACTTAAAAAAATACTATTTTATTTTCACTTGTTATTCACAATTTGTACGCATCCTTTATGATTATACAGTATATTGTTATTTGTTGTCCACTGTTGTCATCACTCTTTGTTAAAATCAGGTCTCTCTTGTAAAAGAGTCCTCGAGGCTCAATGAGATTAACTTGTATAAATAAAGGTTGGATTAATTTATACAGGTTAGTGTCATTGAGCCTCAAGGACTCTTTTACACGTTCAAACTCAATAATCCAGGTAGAAAATCCAACAATGTTCAGTCAGGTCTTCTGGATGGTTTCTTTTTGGTTGAGACGTTTCATCCTTCATCCAAAGCACTTCATCAGTCAGAGGAGCCACAACAAACTCAGTCTCACAAGCAGCAACCCCACATAGTGGACCGACCAGTTTTCTGGTGACAAGATGGTTTCTGGGACCCGCCCTCTCCCCCGTCAACTCCTCTGAGGCAGCCATAGCCAAAGTGGTTCAAAACATCCAAGTTCATGCTCAATGAACTGATGAAGTCATTTGGATGAAGGATGAAACGTCTCAACAAAAAGTGAAACCGTCCAGATGACCTGACTGAATGTTATTGATCAAATTATAGTTATTTTTGTGTTTTTGTACACGCCCACTGATGGTTTTCTGCAAGTTTTATTAAAGTCCATCCAGTGGATCACGACATGTTCAGCTGACAGGCACAGACACAGATATGAGAAAAATCATTATAAATGGCTTTCACTTTGTGATGGAGGGCGATAACGAGGGTCCAAAATGATTAAAACTTACGGTTGAGAATGTTTTCCAATCGCTGGGTCATTGATCCCGCCACCTTCTCCGTGCCGTCAGATTCCAGCTTCTGGTGGATAGCTGGAAGCGAGAATCAGAATAAATTAGTTATATCATAATTGATCAACCAAAAAGTTATAACCCTAAAGACCTTTGTCAGGGTGATGAGAAATGTGCAGAGTGACCAGTCCCCATTGACGGGAACATTTTTAGCTACAGGAACTGAAGGTAAAACAATAAACAGGCTCTGCCCCAGTGGTAGATGTGAGATAGCCTCACTGGTTCTCCACCCACTGATGCTGCTGCTGAACCCACTACAAACTGTTCCCACACAACAAGGACGTGAACTCGCCCCAGACACGATCAAATCACCCTTCTCTACGAGCGATGTCTGGGGCTCCTGGAACATTTAAAACTTTTTAACCAGGGCATAATAAGATGTAAAACTGACTGCAGCAAAGAAAAAGGGAGAAGATACCATTTGATGACTTGTGTCCATCACTGACAAAATGTGAAGAAAATCAAATGGTACCATTCCAGAAACCCTGAGGCTTTTCAACATGCATTTTGTCTGCTCAGCTGCTGGAATATTAAATATAATTAAAACAGCCATCCTTGAGAATATTCTCAAGATACTGCTTCTTTATTTTCTCCAGCTAGAAGTTTTAATAAACAGTTTATCAGAATCCTTTTTTTAAATTACTGTACATTTATTCATTTTACATTAAAACAAAAAACAAAAATAAGAAACCATTTTGCATATTATATGAAAAGAAAACATAAAATGAAAGGTGGCAGAAAGAAGAAGAAATCTTATTTTATCTGCCCCTTTATTTAAAAAAAATTCAATCAATCAATTCAAACAATAATCTTCTACGAGTAACAGAGCAAAAGAGTAACTTTTCACAATTTACAAATATCTAGAACATTAAACACTTAACTGAAAATTTTAGTATTTTGTTAACAATATAGTTTTGATCATTTTTTTAAACATAAGCACTGATTTTACATTTGTAACATCATTTCCCAAACCGTTCCACAATTCAACTCCCTGTATTGAAATAGACCATCCCTTTAAACTAGTTTTATACCGTGGTTTTGCAAAAATATCAGTTCCCTTAAGACTGTAGCAGCTTTTTCTCTTAACAAAATGCACTTGAACGTTTGAAGGTAGTGTATTATTATGAGCTCTATACATTACTAACAAAATATTAGTCCACCAAATCATAAAACTTCAGTAATTTGACTTGGTTAAATAATATATTTGACACAGAGCTGTCAGTTTTGTGGGGATTTTAACAATCAGAGCAGATTACAGGACGTTGAATGTGTGAGTGACTCTTAGGTTTGATATTTGCTCTGATTGTTTTTGGACCTGCTGCGTCCACCGTGAGCTACAATGTCCATCAGAGGACAACTGTCTGAGCTGCATTAGAGCTGAAGCTAAACTCTCAGAAAAGCTGTGTACAACGGCAGGTGGTCATTTTTACAGAAACGTCAGCAGATCTGCTGATGCTCTGTTTGTTGCTTATTGACTGTGTTCTTTGTCACATGGCTGTGTGTGTGTGTCTAATTATAGTGCAATCACAAAAGCTTTTGAGGTACACAATGTGAATAAAAGTGTCAGAGCTGACCACTTGAAGTCAGTCAGTAGTCTGAACAGCTCTAATGGTCTCGTTAGAGTACCAACAAACTTGTATAAAAATAAGAAATAATTTATTTTCACGTTTTTGGAGGGCTGCATCACATACTAAAAGTCATGCGTACGCTTTTAATGAGCTGTAAGAAACAAATTTATCCACGTCTGTACTGCAAAGAACGTGACGCAGTGGAGGGGACTTGAAAAGACTGAATCAAGAGAAAACAGAGGGGGGAGGCAGAGTGGTCGGGCTGCCTCGGTGAATAAATAAATGGAGTGCAGTAGTGGGCAGCTGGGTGCTGAGAGCTGCAGGGTGGGTTTATTGACAGAGTGGACGAGAAGTGGAGAGAAGACCCCTCGTGCACGGTTGTAAAGTGATACAAATGTGCAACAAGTATTTTTTTTTTAATCTGAAGCACGATGACTTCGAATAAGATGACGAAAAAGTAAAGCGGTTCATTTCACCTTTTCTATTAAAAGTAGCGTTAGTAGAGTTTGACAGCTGACGGGGGGAGGTGGGGGAGGGGGGGGTCAGTTCTGTAAATAAATATGGGTCCATTCTGACAGACAGAAGCCTCAAGGCAGACTGAGGCATTTCTAAAACACACTGTTCCAACACTAATCAGAATGGACATCACTGGACTTTAAGACAAAACCAGCAGCAAACGTGACTGACTGGGACGAAAACATGCAGATGTGTGTGTGAACGTCGGATTGATGGGGCCTGAGCACAAAGGAGGACGCACACACTGCAGGTCTGCTTCACGTCTCCAGACTCCCCTTTGCCCTGCTGCCAGCTGTGTGTCTTCTGCGCCTGTCACACAGCGAGGGGCTGGTGACGCTACAGCTAAGCTAAACATCAGGTCAGGGTCCGGATAACACACCAGGCCAGGACTCGAGGAAGAGCTGCAGCTCCCGCTTCACTTCCTGGAACCACTGAGTTTTTTTTTTTCTTTTTTAAGAATAAAGATAAAAATACAGATTCCCTGGTTTCTAAAGCTGGAGATGTTTTGACTGCTGCTGGGGCTGGGGACGTGGGGAGCGGGTCCTGGGAATCTTTCATTTTTGGAATACGGTAGCTGTTCCGTTTCCTGCATCACTGGGAGACTTCCTTTTCACACAACAATGAAAAACCTCAAATTTCAACATTTTTGTAGCAACAAACCTCTGCTCCCTGACAGTCTGCCACTCATTCAGTCACACAGAGGGTGAAGGTCCCAGATGCTTTGGCCCAGTTTGTCATTACGGCTCCAGGAACCAAAACCTTCCACGTCTTTCACCAGTTTGTGGACTTTCACATAAAACGTTTACAGAAAACTTTTTTCCCCCTCAAAGTCCAAAAATATGTCATTTAACAAATGGAAAAAAATAAAAAAGCTGGAAAAAAAAATGCAAACATTAAAGAAAACAAACTGTCGCTGAGGGATTGGAACAATGAATGTTTGTAGTTTTCTAGAAGAGCTTTTCAAGAGTTCTGAACTGGAACTGAACTGGGAACGCAAGTAAAACTGAAGATTTTTTAAGGTAAGATATCCAAGTGGGTAGGAGCTACACTGTGTATAAGAACAGTAGAAGTTATTATTACTTTGCTTGTTGTAGGCAGAGTAGTGATGGATCCAGGTGAAAGGAGCAATTTTATCCACCCCCAGGCACAATGGTGGAGCCAGGAGATGGACAATGGGGGCCTTGGCAACCAGAGATTAATGTTCAGCCACCCCAAGGATCGCCCTAATAATTTGAGGAAACTATACTTTTCAGAAACATAACAATTAGAAAGCATAGTTTCCTCACATAATCGCGGTGGCCAGTTTACATATATTTATGGCAGAGGCCGAATTAGATTTTGACTCGGCAAACCAATTTAGACAAGAGACCTTATTTACAACTAGATGCAGCCAAAAAAAACAAAATGAAAGTTGGCATGTTGCTTATTTTTCAGCACACAATGTTAATTTATATCCACCTTATTCCTGGGGGCTCTACTGTGCAAATCATTAGGGGTACAACTTCCTGTCAGACAGGAAGTAGCAGTAAGCTTTGGTTAACAATGGTAGAGGAGCACGGACCGCGGTTTATTTGAAAGTTACTTACATTCAGTTTTTCCAGATAAAACGCTGTTTTTGTTTTGTTTACATTTATTTAACAACCGTAAAGTTTACTACAATAGCCGTGCTGAGTTCAGGTACCTGTTGTGTTCACGGCTGTAGAACTAAACCAAACTAAATCAGTGGCTACAACAACAGAGTTTTGAACACGGACCCAAAACAAAGAGTGTGCCTGTGAAAAGTCGTATAGTTTCCATCTTCTACCTACAGATGAGGAATTAAGAAGAATGTGGCTGAAACATGTGAACTTGAAGAGAACACCCAAAACACTGTATGTGAACTCATTTCACTTTGTTGACAAACGGCCGACGGAGGAAAACCTGCATCCTACTCTGTGTCTGGACTACAATAAACCACCGGAGAAGAGACGGTGGATCCTCAGAAGGATTGAAAACAGTGACGAGAACATCAGCTATGATCTCAAGTGTATGGAGGACACAGCTTTATGGTATTTGTTCGTCTTAGGTTTTATGATTTTCTCTGCAGTTAACCCAAGTTAAGGCTTTGACTGGGCTAAGTGTCTGCTTTAAGGTCAATAAGAGTGTGTTCCACTTCTTTAACGACCTTATTACTGTGTAGATACTAATAGGCCTCAGTGCTTTTCAGGTTGTTCATCACTTCACCGTCGGAAGAACCAAGTCAGTGAAGTAGCTAAACATGCTACAATAAGTAGCTAAATATGCTAGTAGATGTAATCTGCAGCCACTTCTTCAGGTCGTCATCCATCCCTCGTCCTCAGCAGCCAGCGATATGATTATATTTCCTGTTTGAGCTCTGACAGCTGGTGTTCCTACATGTTTAAATTAAACACACTATGTTCAGAAAACTACATTTAGCTCGTACTGTTCAAACATAAACAAACGCCAGTTCTGGTCCGCGCCGAAAGTCGCGCCCTTAATTCACGCAAGGCACCATGGAGGTATAGGAATACGGTGGATACATATATGGTGGCAGACATCTTGGATTTTGATGTGGCAACCCAGTTTTTGAAAGGAACCTCTCTTACTAGAAGTGCATCGAAAATAATTAGAATATTGTGAAAAAGTTCAATTTTTTTTTGTCATAAAGTGAAACTAATTTATTACATAGGTTCATTACACATAGAGTGAATTATTTTAAACCCTTATTTCTTGTACTTTTGATGATTATGGCTTACAAATAATGAAAAAAAAAAAAGTCAAGTGTCTTAGAAAATTGGAAGTGTGAAGATGGTCAATACTGTAAACTTCTGGTGTCACACCCTCATTAGCTGGTTAGTTCCTCCACATGAGCTACAAATGTCTTATTCCTCAAGTCGAGCCGCTCCTGAACCAGAGACAACATCATAAGTGTCTTACCTGCTGAAGAGACAAAGAACTGGACTGTCTCTCAGTGGTCCAACATCCTCTTTACAAATTAAAGTACATTTTCATGTCAATTGTAAATCAAGGTCCCAAAGAGTCTGGAGGAAGAGTGGAGAGGTCCAGAATCCATGTTGTTGAAGTCTAGAGTGAAGTTTCCACAGTCAGTGATGGTTTGGGTCCATGTCCACTGCTGGTGCTGGTCCACGGGGTTTTCTAAAGTCCACATCCACGCAGCATCAACCAGGACATTTTAGAAACTTTGTGCTTCCTTCTGCTGACAAGCTTCATGGAGATGCTGGTTTCATTTTCCAGCAGGACTCAGCTCCAGCCCACACTGACAAAGGTACTAGAAGCTGACTGTGGAATATTCTAATGTTCTGAGACTCTGAATTTTGGTTATTCAAACTATAATAATCAAAATTACAAAAAATAAAGGCTTGAAATATTTCACTCTGTGTAATGAATCTGAGTTTCAGATTCTGAATGGATTAACAAACAAAAAAAAAAAATTGAACTTTTTCACGATCATCTAATTGTTTTAGATGCAGCCACACTCCACAATGAAAGACGGTATCTCACTTATTTGTAAAGTTATGCTCACAACATTCATGGATGAACGTTTACCCAATTCCCCCTCTTCACTCTGCAAAAGGGGACAAAAAAAATGCTTAGAAAGGAATGATGGAATAAACTGTCCTCAAATGTGAAGAATTGTGGTGTCGGTGCGTCCCTAAAAATTACAAATGTAACAGAATACTGTACAGAACTTCTTGGCTTCAGAAAAACTTCTGAGGCCATGCAGGTTGATTGAGAACCGCTGATCGACACTTTGAAAGCTCCAAGATTACAAATGTTTCGCCAAAACTAGAAATTAGTCAACGGAGCCAAACCGCTTCGTAATTGACAAGATTTCTGGCACGCAGGTTCAAAAACCTGAACTCAGTTTAGCGGGGAGTTCAGAGGTCTGGACTTCGCTGTTAGAGAAGTGTGCGATATTGGAGAGCAATTAAAAAGCAGTTATAGTGTGAGAAAGGTCCTGCTGTTTGCGCCAAACATTTTCCACCCGTCTCGTTTCTTCGCCCAGATCTGGCGCCCGAGCAGCACGACACCACATTAAAAACCAACTCTCGACTTCAGTCATTAATAAAAATCCTGCACGCGAGCAGAGCTGGAAATAAACACAATAGGAGACGAGAATGTCACAATGGAGTCTGAGGGCTCTGAGCACAACCCCACGTGTTCTTCTGGCCGTTTCTTCAGAAACTCCCACACCTGCGGCTCAGGTGAGGTTTATCTGGACTGACTCAGATCAAGAGAAACCTGCCAAACTCTGCAGAGACACAAAGGAAAGACACATTGCTCTGACGGCTGTGCTAACACTGAACTGTTAACAGAGCTGTTCAGCGCTGGCTGCCTCACGAGCTGCGTGCCAGCTGGTGTGCTGGTTTGGCCGACCGCACATTGTGTAAAGAATACGTCCACTTGAGCTAAGCATTCTGTGCCACTACTTCATTTTTCAACGCTGAGAGCCAAACCTTGGCCCAAAGAGGATGCTGTAGGGCTGTAATGAGTCATAGTGAAAAGACAGGGGTCTGGAAGTTTAAAAAATTAACTTTCAAGTCCTGTTGCTTGTCCAAATATGAGACAATGTTTATCTTTCTGAGGGGAAAAAAGTCTTTTGAAATGCAAGAGACATACAACATTTAACTGCAGTACCTGCTGCTGTTTGTTCTTTCAGCTACATCTGCCTCACATTTGCTCTGAATACAACATGAAGGAATCATTCTGGCTCACGCCAAGAGGTGAAATTTCAGCTTTAAATGCTGAAATGACAGAAGTATAAATAAAAACCTGCGATCTAATTAAAAAGTAGCTTTCCTTTAATGAATGCATGTCACCCACTGACAAAGTTTTACACCAAGACTTCATCTGTTAGCACTTGGGAGTATGTGCTGGAAGGGACTCTCAGCTACCGCCACACCAAACTTTAACTAAATATCTGCAAAAGCGACTGAGTTATAGCGGTGTCTGTGTTTGTCAAGGTATGGCTGTGACGACCATCTTGACACTGGTTGACTCCAAAAATTCATGGACTGTAGATGTACATCCGATGATGATGTTTCTTTATGATCTTTCCAATGTTTTACAAGATATGCTACAAGCATACCCAATTAATCCTGCCTTTTATATGTATATATTCAAGGCGATACATGGAAAAACGTGGTCATTTAGAGAAGCATTTTTTGTTTGTTTTAATACAGTTAGTCCTTTTAAAGATGAAAAGTCATAAAAATGTGCCAAAGAAATAAGAAAAACTCAAGGACAATACCTTTAAGGTTTAAAAATTGGATTGTCATTTATATTCAATAAATCCTACATGAGCAAATAACAATCGGATGTTTCTCTTCTTTTAAAAGTTACAGGAAAACAGTAAAAAGTTCAGATTTAGTTTTAATCTAAGAAAAATATTTTCTTCAGTTCTTTTCAGAGAAGGTTAATACAAATGTGTCTAGTTCTTAGATTAAGTTAAAATATTTTAAAAGCATCTTAATATGTTCAAAACATTAATTTGATTAAACTTCTAAATTAAGACAAGTCAAATAACTGCACTCTCTTGTAAAGGACATGTTCTGTGCATGGTTTTTCTTAATTTAAAGTCAGGAAAGATTATTTACCTACTTTATGTCGCTGAATATTAAATGTTTCGAATCTTGAAAAGTTGTTCAACTGATGGAGACATTTAAAAAAATTAAAGCAGATTGAGGCCTCTGAACTGCTCCCTTTATGCTTTACTTTAAATTATTTTAACTTTATGAATCTCGCACTTTGACTACAGTTGTGATTCAGCGGTCTTTACAGAAATAAACACTGATTTGAATGTTTTCATGCCTAATAAAGAGTAGGGCTGAACGATTTTAGGAAATATTCAAATTGTGGGGGGAAAAAAAAAAAAGTGATTATTTTTCAACATCTTGTTGTCATGTATTTTTCAATGAACACAAGCAAGAAATCAATCTGTTTCAGTTGTTTTCAGCTCCGCTGCAATGCCGTTTCTGCATTTTTTTTATAGCTCCGGGATAGCAAGTTGGCTAAAATGTGCGTGCGAGGGCATTATTTACCGCTTATCCATTGTCTTTACCAAAGCTGTAAACCCAGGCTTAGTCACTATATTAATGGGCATCATGTCTTCCTGCTCGAGTTATTTCCACGTGCCGTTTTGAATTATGTTCATACGGAGTAACACCTTCGAACAGTTCGGTCAGTGATCCCTGTCAGCTGCTACTTTGCTTACTTGAAGTAGAAGCACTAGTCGTTGGCGTTCTAGCCATGCAGCTATTGCAAATGGCTTTGTGGTGGGGTTTTTTAAGTGTTGATAAAGATTTGCGGTGTTACCTCGAGAGGTGGCAACAGCAACAAGGCAGATTCTGCACAATACATGTCGTTGTGCAGCGTCTTCTTTCTTAAAGCCCAAATAATTCCAAACGGACGTGCTGTTGCTCTTTGGTACCAAACTTTCAGGTGTATCAGCTTCTGTCGAGCCTGAAGCCATTGTGCAACTGGTTAAAATGCAGTGTTGACTCATCCCGTTCACCTGCTCTGCTTTACTCCGCTCATTTGAAAGTGACGTAACCAGATCATGTGACCAGTCAAATCGCAGCCTTCGCGATTAGAAAATCTTGTTTTATTATATTGCAATATTATTGCAAATGCAATTAATTGTTTAGCCCTAATAAAGAGCGCACACGAACAAACCGTTTGTAGAAAACCTTTTGAATTTCAGGCTGCTGATTAAACAAAAATGCAAACATAACATTGAACAGGTTAAAGAGAAGCTAGCACAATTAGCATAAAGTTTATCACTGGAAATGTATGCACAAATCAAACATTTAAACAACATTAATAAAGACTGATGTGTTAGAGCAGGGGTGTCAAACTCACTTACAAAAGGGGGCCAAAATTAAAACCTTTTTCAAACTAAGGGCCGGTTTCAGCATCTACATTAACTCAAGTTAGATACCCAACATCTTTTTTTGGTTGCAGGTTCCTCAAAAAAAGAGTTTGATTAGTCTCATTTAATGTTCTCTGTTGTGCTTTTGACAACATAATCAAAGATTACTGAAAAAAGTAAAGTGATAAAAGTATTTTGCATTTAAAATTGCATTTTGGGGGCCATATAGAATGTCATCGAGCCTTAAGTTTGACACATATGTGTTAGAGTAACGCAAGATATTATTTACAGACACATTCTTAAAGGGTCAGACACAAAAAAAGATTAAAAAGATAAAAATAAAAAAAATACAGGTTTCCCACATCAGGAAGCTACGGTAACTCTACTAGGTCAAACAGCAGAATGCAGAAACTATGTTAGTGCACATTATTGTTAGCAAAGCAAAGTTTTTACATTTGAAAATGTGTCCAGAATTTTCCATTTTGCTCCTCCAATGAGGATCGAAACGTCTTTCGTACTACAAATAAAGTCCAGTTGTTTCTGTATTGAACTTTTTTGAACCTAAAAGTAGAGTTTGCCTGCCACCCCTTAGTCTTGAATCTTAACTGCTGTGACACTGGGTCATAAAGAATCAGTGGAGTCATGTCCTCTTTGGTGCCGGGTCACTGGAGTACATAGCCGGTGCTTCCTGCGTCCACAGAGACCGTAACATTTCCCATTGGTGCGGTGGCACACAGTAGGCACACTCAGTCCGAACGTGAGAATGACTGCGCATTGTTCCCGCTGGTCATATTGGGCCTGTTATCAGCACTATCAGTCCTAATACTCCGGCTCGCATTGTGGTGGGCTGCTCCGTTTATTTAGATTCAGCCGCCAACAATGAAAACATTGCCTCTGCTCCGACCGGGGCACAAACACACGGAAAGCAATAATAATAAAGAAGGAGCAAGAAAAAGTGTACGTATAAATAGTAAGGGGAAGTGACTGCGGCCGAGCAGAGAGTAAACAGACAAAAGCATGAATGACGGAGTGAACAATTGATTTGAAGTACCTGGCAGAGCGACAGCAGTCAGTCTCTGCTACACCTTGAAATCTTTCTGGCGTCTGAAGGTCAGCGAGTGTGTGCACATGTGTGTTTATAACCGCTTCTCAGAGGCAAGCGAGGCTGTGTGACAG
>JARVLU010000803.1:3869963-3884331 GCA_031762415.1 Simpsonichthys santanae
ATCTCATTTCGATGGGAGGTGAATTACGCTTGTTGTGGTTGGCTGATGTAACTGTAGCGCAAAGTGGAGGTTTTCACACAGCTGCCAAATGAGCCGCTTTAATCAACCGCGCTGCTGAGCCACATGTGGGAGAGAAATAATCCAAAGGCCAACACGCACACGTTTTCCAAAAAAATCAAGAGCTGCCATCTTAAAATTTAAAAAAAATGTAAAAAAACGAGTGACGGTCTAAAAGTGTGCGCACGTGTAAAAGTGCGAATCCCGTTTTACCTGACAGAGCATCCTGAGCCTCGAAGAACGTGCTGAGGCCTCCTTTCACGTAACCCAGACTTCCCTCATTCTTCTTTGTAGCTTGTTTTTTCAGATTATTGGCTGCAGCCTTCAGGTGCTCAAAACTATGCAAAAATTAAAAAAAAATATATATATATAAAACAGAGTAAAATTGCCATTTGATCAAAAATAAATAAATAAATAAATAAATAAACGGATCGCGTTCTAATTAAAAGTCCAGACTTCTGTGAAGGAACGCACATTGCTCACCGCCTTTTCATGCCAGAGTTTCAAACTAAAATAACCTGACGTTTTGATCAAACCTTGTAAATGACATTACGCACACACTCATGTCATGTTGCATGATCTCACGCTATCTGGTAGTCGTTGAAGTATATGTTGGAAATGACACCTAAAAACGACCACACCGAGTTTTACCTAAAAACTTGTAAAATTGAACGACGTGACGCCATTTTTCTAATCGCTACAACTGTTTCTTAGCTAAGGCGGTCAACTTGAGAACGGGGTTGACTCCAAAGTTACTGACTTCAAGATGTTCGTCTAGAGAATATTTTCAATAAAATCCATCGGGTGGGTCACTGGATATTTTGCTAACGGCGCTAATGAAAACAGTTGCGCGCACAGACATGAACAAACTCGTTATCGCCTGCGGAGCCAAAGTGAAAAAGGGACATTTAAAAACAGAAATGCTGCGAGTTCAAAAACAAAACTTGAAGTCTGGCATTTCTGCGTGTCTAAAGGCATCTGGAGCGAGGATGTGTATCTGTGTGTGTCGGAGTCTTGAGTGAGGTTTCCTCTGCAGGAAGAAACAGTCACCCAGTGAGGTCCAAACAGAGGCCCCTGGTCATTCTGGATCCTTGGGGTCTGGGTTACTGGGAGGCTAAGCAGGGGGGACAGGAAGCCAGGAGTGTCCAAAATAACTCTCCTCTGGCCCGACATGACAGCCTTCTGGGTCAACAGGGTGCCTTCTTTACACACCTCACTGTGCTATGAGCTGACAATGTAAAGATTTAAAGAATTTTTTTAAAAAGTCTTAAAAAAAGTCTAATATATAGTTGTTGCCATGTGACGTCTGTAGCGCAGTAAACTGGAAAAGTTTGTGTTTCTGTTCAGTGCCCTGAGATGACTTCTGTTGTGACTTGGCGCTAAATAAATAAACTGAATGGAACTGAACACAGAGTGCTTCACAACTGGTGAAAACCCCCAAACTGAATTGTTAAAAGTTAAAAAGAGCCAAAAAAAAAAAAGTAAAATCAGCTAAAAAAATAAAGAAGCTAAAAGTGAAAACCTAAAAGGTAACACTAGCAGAAAAGTAGCTAAAAGGTAAAAATGACAAAATAAACAAAACTATAACACTAAAACTTGTAGCTAAACTTAATATGAAAAGCAGCTTTTATGAGAACCCAGATGTCCGAGCACGGATATAAAAGTGTATTGTTTTACGAGCATCAACGCTTGAAATTAGTCAAGAGACGCCGCAGAATGGAGCGTCAGTCAGCGCCCAGCTGCTGCTAATAAAGGAGTTT
Source organism: Simpsonichthys santanae (assembly GCA_031762415.1). Taxonomy (NCBI): domain Eukaryota; kingdom Metazoa; phylum Chordata; class Actinopteri; order Cyprinodontiformes; family Rivulidae; genus Simpsonichthys; species Simpsonichthys santanae. The sequence continues at coordinate 3,871,781 of JARVLU010000803.1, forward strand.
AAGTCTTTCACGCAAATCATTTAGTGCTTTATCACTCATTCACATCATCACTTTAGTGTTTTCTTTACTTTTTAAATGAAAAGTTGGGCATTTATGTCCACACTTAACCATTTCAGTTCAATTGTCTGCAGAGGTTGACACAAAGCAGAGAACTAAAACATATGCAGATACAAAGAATGGTTTCTGAGTACTTCACAGTGAATATGTTCTTACAGTAAGAACAGATACAAGTACTCGTCAGTGTAATCCTGCAGGAAACTGCAATACTTCCAGACTGGCTACAGTTCTCACTGCCGTCTTTGAGTGTTGTAGTTACACGCCACGTATTTTCCATTGAGCCTGTTATTGAGAATGCGAACACCTGTCACTGATTACTACAGCCAGCGCTAGAAGAGTGTGAGCACGTCAGGGAACTTGAATTCATCAGGACTGAGCTGGTGATGCTGATGTGTTCGTAGACGGTGACGTCCTCTGTCGGGGCCTACCTGGTCCCTGCGTGGTTTTCGATGAGGTACCAGGTTGCGCAGAAGTTCTCGCTGGTGAAGTCTGCACTCATTCCTGGGAATATTGGTTCCAGGTCTTTGTGTGGGACGTTGCCTCTGCGAGGAAACAAACGCAGGCGTACGTTATGAAAGCAAATGATTAAAAAAAAAAAAAAAAACTTCCAGGAACCAAGAGTTTTGTGAGCGTGTTCACTGCAAATCGAGTAAAATTGTGTTTTGAGGTGACTTTAGGGTCGAGTTCTCCAGCAGGGGGGGCTGTGTAGCCAGGAAGTGCTGAGGCTGGGAGAGGCTGGCGTGGGAAGTGCAGTGTGTGACGCCTGGGTGCCCCTGGAGGACCCAGTTCTCATTAGGGAAGCTTGATCTCTACTAATGACCTGTGGTCTGCACAAACCGAACCCCCCATCACCGCCATCACCACCCACTCTGCAGTTACACAAAAAGGTCGAGTATTTGGTTTTTGTGAAACAAAAAAAAATACAACTAATATTAACGCTGGAGACGTGCACACAAAAAACACAGAAACCTCCTAATTTAGATGCGTTTTGTACTTATTTCCTTTCTATGCACAGAAACAAAAACACATTTGTTGATGCAAAAATATTTCAGCATTTCTGATTCGAAACGTTTGATTTCCACATTTAATAATGCGATTGGGATTTTTATTATATTTTTAATTAGCAAGTTTGTCATTATAACTAAAAGAAATGCTGCAAATATTAAAACTGTGATTACAGACGAGTGAGGTTTGATTCAATTGGTTTAAATGGTAATACATGTGTAACAGAAGTAGTAAGGTTCTTGTAACTACATGCACAAAACAGTGACCTTCATTTTTAACTTGGTTTTTCCTTTCAAATAAAATTCATTTTGGAAAAGACATTCCAAAATAAATAAATCTGTTCATGCATGTTTAATATATAACATAACTTTGTATCTTTTACAACATATTTGTTGAAATGCAACAAGACATTATTGACAACACAAGGGTATCATCACAGTTTAGGATTATTGAAATAAATATAACAAAAGGTACATTTATATATTTAATGTGGGAGTTTTCAAATTGATTTTAGTAATGAACTTATGTGTAAATAAGAACAACAAAATCAGCTCGATTTAACCTACAAAACAGATGTTTAAGGTGTTGGAAATGATCCTTCGTGGACAAAAGGACACCATTGTTTCTAAAATATCCATAAATAAAACTTAATTAGGGTCAGTTATTTATTCATTTATTCTAGATTTCAATTGTCAAAACATTAAAATAATTATCTGAAATCTAAAGTCAAGTGAAAATTTATTTCTAAAGCAAATTATAAAGAATTCAAAATCATGTATAAAACTCTTAAAATATGATAATTATTTTATCCAACAACTAAATGAGGATATCATAAGACACAATTTCAACTTCAGAATGTGAGAATATTTATTCCAATTAATAAAAACACAAGTTTAACTAAAATATTCTATAAAAAAAATAGCTTGTGATAACAATTAGATGTGGTTAAGGGTTAAACTGCTTAAAATGAAGCTTCTTGCAAAAAAAATCGTCACAATTTTATACTTTGCAAGACTCAGACTTCCATATTTATCATTTTATTTTAAGTCAGTTTTAACTTAATTAATTTAAATGAAAGGAAGACGTTTCTACCATGATTTGAATACATATTTTTTAGTATGTGAACTGCAAACATCATGACAAAAATAGACTAAACGGAAAAGACAGCAGGAAATAAACTTCTAAATAAATTCCTGCCCTTTAATAATGAACTTATCATCTGAAAATGACCTTGTGGTTTCTGAGTCAGTTACTAATAAAAACAAGGTAGCCACACCTAAAACATAAAAGTTTAAAGCAAAATCTAACTTATATGTTAACATTTTATATTAAATATGTGTTAAGTGCTCTGGATGAGTGGGCAAGTTGTTTTTAGACAACCAGGTTGTTTAACTATTGTAGAAAATTGATGGAGAACCAGTAAACAGAAATTTCTCCTAACTTTATTTTCTGTAAAGTTTTGCCTTATATTTTATTTAAATGTAGTAGCGCCTGATAAAAATGTTGAAGTGCTTTAAATTAAACAGGGTGCAAAAATAAAAGCTTGTATATAAAAATGTTTTTCCAGGCATTTCAAGACTGTGTCACCCAGGAAGCATTACATCTGTGGCAGGTTTTATGCTTTTTCATATGAATACGCCGAAAGTGGACGTGATTCTGTATAATTATGCGGTGAAATATCTATAAACATTAAAGTTGCAGCAAAACACAATAATCTATGCACAAGGCAGCAAAGCTTCATAACTCCATGTAAAAGATGAGCTGCTGGTTTTGTGCGTCTTTGTTCAGAAAGAACACTGCAGGCTCTGTGCAGGATGTTTAATGTTTCCCTGGATGTGAGGGAACGCTGCAGCCTCTTTATGGGGGTCTTGTCCGTGGCCACGAGCGGTCACTTGCCCCCGGCCCCTTTAAACCAAACAAATACAAAGCCAGAGATGCCAGAAGTCGACAACACAAACTATACGTTACAGCCTGTGCTCGCCCTGCTGGACGCGTGGGAGGCATCGCTGCGCCGCCGGCTCCGAGGACATGTACGTGTGAGGTTCTTTCCAAACGTCTTTTTATCATCCCGCTCTGTACTTTATACACAATTATGTTGTTTCCACTCCCTGCGAGGAGCGGCCACAGGCTGCCCAGACGCTGCCATGTTGGCATAATATTTCAAATGCTGGCATATGAGGAGAGTTTGTTTCTGTTTGGGGATGTAAACCATGACTCAGCGGTGAGAGCGCTTTTGTTTATGTCAGCATGATTGAGCTGTGCATGTGGGTGTGTATCTGAAGGTTTTTGATCCATACTTGTCCAGCTCGATGCCCAGTGGGTTGCCGGGACCCAGGGAGAGGGGGGAGAGCCCTTTGTTGCGGTCCCTCCTCATGTCGTAGTTCATCTCATCCACCCACACCGCGGACTGTTCCAGGATACCTGCAGGCAGACGAGAGACGCTGAAACCCTCCCAACACATCCCAGATGTGCTCACACGCAGACACACACACCCAGGTTGAACATGCAGACACACAAAAACACATTTATCCTATGAAAATGCTCTTATAGAACGTTAATGTGTTCGCTTTGTTTTAATTGGGAAATACAAAAACGAGCTGAATGAATCCCCCGCCCAAAGTGTTTATGAGAAGAAAGTCTTATTTTTTAAAATGTCAAGATCATTTTATTGGCAGAAGAAAAGAAAAAGCCCCAACGCTGAGCAAAAAGAAATTGTGTTTCAAGACTAACTGAAATAAAGAACCCCCTGAACCGAATGCATTTGTTTAATTCGTTATTATTTTATCAAGTTACTGGTGCTTCTTTACTGGGTTAAACATGAACCAACATGCAGTATTGTAGCTGAACTAGTTTGAGGTGCAGTTAATTATCCTGCTGCATAACTTGATCAAGTTTTTTGCAAAATAAGAGCCTCAAATACAGTGATAATCTAAGAAAACTGCACGCGTCATAATATTACTTTGTAAAACCAATAAGAAAGCATTAGTGCACAATAATGCTTTCTGCAAAAGCATGAATGATTGAGGCCTTTTAGAGTAGCTAATATTTAGAGGTTAAATTGGAAAAACTAAATGTTTTGCTAAATGTAGAGACAAAAATAAAATTGTAATCAGGAAACAAAATATCTAAAAAAAAAAAAAGGCATTAAATTTAATTGGCGATGTATGGTTTATTTTGGCAAAATAAACATTTATTTTCATCAAAATAAAACTACAAACACCCATTTAATTTAAAAACCATAAAATATGAGCTAACCTACAATAATTTGCTTTATCATTTTAATACAGTTCTGAACTCTGTCCATTTTTTTTTCTTTCCTTAAGTTTTGTTATTTTATTTCCCTTCATGTGATGTTGATGTTGTGCATTCTGGACCTGAATTTAAAATATTATAAATGAGAAGTGGCGTTGCTGAGTCACTGACTGCCGCCCTCCGTCTACTCCTAGTGTCCAGGCCAGCAAGAAGCAAATGAAACTATGTTGAAGTCTCGTCTCTCGAGTCTCACCAATCCTCTCCGGTTTGAGCAGTTTGAACGAGACCGTTGAGGTGCCGAGACCCCCGGACTTGGTGGTGACGATGATTTCTCCCTTGTCGTCTTTGGCAGGACCCACACGGCACACTATTTTGCTGGCTGACATCCACTCGGCTGTCAGCATGCAGTTATGGCCACAGATCGACAGACCTGAGACAGAAGGCAGAGACAGAACAAATAAACAAACTGTGGCACACACACACACACACTCACACACACTAATACGGCCCAGAGAAGGAGGAGCGCTCTCAGACAGCAGCGACGTCTATCAGCAAGCAAACTGTCACCAGGGGTCAAAGTTCAAGCTGGGGTCAGGATGGGTGTGGGTGGCCTTGATCTTCCTACGCCTCGCTCAGCTCCTTATAGTGAATGTGTGCGACTCTTCAGCGCTAAGTGGCTCATTACTGGCACAACGTGCACTCTGCCCTTACATCTGTCAGCCTCGTTTCAACCCGCCTAAAGACTCTTTGGGCACAAGAAGAAAGAGACAGGGATTACGCTGACATTTCCAGCAGAGGAGGTTTGAAGCGCTTTACGCGTGTCATCAAACGTTAGAAAATCCCGTAAGAGCTGATCAACAAATAGCCCATAAAACCGTGAATAACATGCCCATTACAGCCTCATTTCCTGCCTCTGTTCTCCACAGGCCACTTTGTTTGAATACATAAGCACTCACACACATTTGTGCTACCAAATCGTCTAAATCACGGCCCCAGGGGCATAGACGGTCAGAAACAGACTTGTATCGTTGGCCACTGTGATGCAACACAAGCGAGAAGCTCATGGATCACCATGAGCTTTTCAACAGCAGAGAAAGTGTCAATAGTGAGAGAATGTACCAGCAAAACTTCACAAAAACATAATGAAAATATTCTGTTGGTCCCAATGTGTGGCCCAAATAACATTAGGTTTTACATTAGAGTGCTGCGGCTAAGACGTCCAATTAAAGGTAGGTACAAAATAATCTAGAGAATTTAAGAAAAAAAGCTTAATACGTTCTAGACTTTATTTGTTATTATGAAGCTTGTTGTTTGGTATTTGTTAATGATTAAAACCTAATTAGTAATTTGCAAAATAAAACTAGATACAGTTGGTAAGCGATCCTAATTATTTTTTTAGAAATGCAGCAAAAATAGACCAGTTATTATCTGACCAGCTGTTAGAAATGGAAACTGATGCCTCTGTGCGGTTACAGCAACATCACTGTAGTTCAACGTTTATCAAATGCAAAGACGGAGATGTTTGCGCTGCTAGCTTCAGTGGTGTTAACGTCATTACCGATGAGATCTGTTGGGCCCATGCCTAGGTTTTCTCCGCGGATGGTGACTTTGGTCCAGGCTGTCCCCTCCTTGGGCGAGATGCCCGTGACCAGCGGCGGCTGACGTGGGCGCGACATGGTGACCAGAGGCGCGCGAGAACAGCGGTTCGATCAGAACCTGGACATGGAGACAAAAAAAGAAACGAACAGAAAAACAGTCAGAAACAGAGAAAACACCCTTTTTTGCATATAAATCAGATAAATTAAATGGTAAAATGACACCGAGGTTAAAACTGAGGTCTCAGGGTCTTTTTTGACCCAACTACAGCAGGAGAGTTAAAGTTTTAATGCTTACATGTTCCTGTTGTACTACTGATGAGTACCAGGTAAATATCCTGTATGTATCTAGTGAGTACCACACTGTATTAATTATTTATTCATGATAGATAAGGCTAAGCTGTAATAATTTTAACACCTTGATGACAGTTAAATCCTAATAAATTACTGTTTTTTGTGGGTTTTTTTTTTTTTTTTTTTTACAACACAGTATTTATAGAAAGCCAGACATGTCTAGTTTAGATCCCAGTTTGCAGTAAAGCATGCTCAGCATTTATCTCACAGTTATTCTGCCACCCTGCAGGTCTGCAAACAATGTGTGTGTTGCAGCAACTATCTCTCAAATAATAGCAAAAATAGAGGAGAGAGCCAAGAATGAAGTAGACAGAGAGCAGAGAGGAAAGGAAGAATGTAAACCTCATGAAGCAGGATAAATAAACCTGGCCTGCCAAATCATTCCTCATGAGCCCACACAATACTGTTCAGATTAAGGTACCAAAGAAGGAGCAACCATGCAAATCCCTTCATATTGGGGATGAGAGGAAAAGTTTCAAATGAAAAAAAAAAAAAGAAAAGATGTATTTCAGCCGCACAGATGTTTGCTAATAAATTACTGCCAGGTCTCAAAAAGGCTGAACCATATCGAGCCTTGGAAGCAGCTCGAACGAGGCTTCCGCTCTTTTACCCTGCAGCCAAAACACGTTCAGCACAAACAGTGCAGGCGTTTGCACGGACCGGACCTTTGGCAAGAGCATGGCAGTAACACTTCACACAAAGTTACAGTCCTGGTGGATAAGTTGTAAGTGCAGAGAAAATTAGAAACGAGGACAGAATTGAAATGGTAACTTGTGGTTGATCATTTTAGAACAAAAAAAGCAGCCAGTGCATCAGTTTGAAGCACAGAGCTGATTTAAAAAATATATTTTTCATCATGCAACCTGTAAAAAATAAGCACTGCTCGACCTAAAAACAGAGAAATGTATGTATTAAACAGTGCATCATATAGTTTCACTATAAACAATCATCTTATGTAAACCTAAACAATGACTTTACATAAAACCCAGTTGGAAGAGAAAGGTTTGATGGTGATAATTTAGTTTTTAAATTTATAATTTTATTCCACTGCACAAAGCTTTACTTTCCCTGTCATTCATCACAAAGTTGTTTACATAACTGTTTATTGTTTACAAAATAAATCTCGGTCTTAACTCACAAGATTAATTTGTTTATAATTTCTTTATCTGATCATTTTGTGCTAAATGTTTTAGTGCAGAGCAACTAAATATACTACATATGGGTTCATTACTTAAATGAAACTAGAGGAACTGGATTTTATGAAAAATACAGAATGAATGCTAAAACTAGCTTAAAGTAGCAAAACAATATCCAAAACCAGTAAATACACTAAGTGCAGCTCAAAGTAGCAAAAGGCTAGCTAAAAGCTAAAACCAGAATAGCACTGGCTAACAGCAGTAAATATTAGTTCAAGCTGAAAGCGGCAACATCCTCACTAAATGCATCAAAATGCTAGTTAAAACCTGAAAGTAATAAAACAGTTGCTAATAGCTCAAAACACCAAAATGATGACTACCGGTAATAGCTCAAAGTAGCAAAAGGCTAGTCAAATGCTAAGAGTAGAATGGCCCTTTCTATCAAAAGGAAATATTAGCCTAAAGATAAAAGAAGATACATTATTGCTAAATTTCCAGGTCTCTCTTGTAAATGAGTCATTGAGGCTCAATGGGATTAACCTGCCTAAATAAAGGTTGAATGAAAAATGTATCAAAATGATAGGTAAAAGTTCAAAGTAGTAGCTAATACCGGTAGCCCAAGTTGCAAAATGATAGCTAAAAACAAAAATCAAAAAATGTTAAATAAAATAAAAAGGTAGCAAAAGGCTAGCTAAAAGTAACAAAAGACAAGCTAAAAGTAGCCAAAAGCTAGCTAAAAATAACAAAACAAGTGTCTAGATAAATGATTTGTATATAGTTGAAAAATAAGTTTGCAGTTAATAATTTATTTATGACTAAAAAGAAAAACCTAAATCAACAAAAGAAAATAATACAACTTGAGATTTTTATGACACCTGCTTTTAAGGCGTTTGGAACTGCACAGCCTTTAAATAAATATATATACAGTATTTAATAAAACAAGTCACAGATGTGGTAAAAGCAGCAGGACATCAGAACATGTTTTGACCCAGAAACCTCCGGGAGCAGAAACCTTTTCCGAGGAATGTTCTGGGAGAACAAATTTCCCTCTCCGGTCACCCTCACGTTCCCGAGTTCTAAACGAGAACCCTCCATCGGGAGTTACCTCGCGCTGTTTCTGCTGCCCTGCGCTTGTCAGAGGAAATGAAGGGGTTACGAGTGCGACATGATGAAGATAAGAGGTTAACAGGCCTAAAAACAAGAGCCTGGTGTCGAACTTCATCAATCCCACATGTTCGGAAGGGGAGCAGCAGCGGCAAGGGGCAGAGACCAGGGCTCTTTTTTTTTTTTTTGGTTGCTTCTGCTTCCAGGAGTGTTTCTGTCCACCTTTAATTTTTTTTTTTTTAATCTTAGAAACACACGTGAACAAACACACACACTTGCACTGGGCAAAATGACAGCTCAGCGAGCTTGCGTGCGAGGGCCCCAAGCTGGTGTTGTGTGGTCTACACGAGTATGAGGAAGGATCTGCAAAGAGGTCTGGGCAGTGCATGTGTGTGTGCGTGTGTGTGGTCTGGGTGTGTGGTCTCTGGCGCGGGCCTGGGGAGAGCCTGCTGACGGCTGGGATGAGAAAAGAGCCGCTGTGTTTACTTTACTCTGGGGGCTGCTCATGGACACGGGAACACTGCCCAGACTCTCTCTTTAACGTCCAGCACGCACGCACACACATGCGACGCGCCGAGTCACACAGAAAGTAAGGGGACCCCTGCACAAGTCTCGTGTCATGCATCACCACAAACACCCTGCAAACACAGTAAAACAGAATATAGGTTAATTCAAGCAGAGGCCCAACGAGAGAGGACTTTTCTCTCTGAAACAGGAAACATTTGAAGTGTTTCTAAACAGTAATAAAATAATGAGCCTCTAGGGGGCATTAGAAGATCCCCTTAGGATGATCGACCACTTTCTTTCAATATGAATCTTTTTGATGTGGACTAAATATAATCACTGACGCTCCAGAACCAGATTTAGCTTCTTTTTTTTTTTCTGATCATCTCCAAGTCATGATGCTGTGAACCTCCAAGCCTTTTCCTCTCTGGTAATGTAAAAAGGAAAGTTTGTTTTCCTTGGATGCTGACTACCAAACAGCATGGTTGGCTCTAATTGTATAATAGCAGAGGAACTCTTAACGAGTGACCACCCTACTGTGGCTCTCAGCTAAAGTTAAAAAATAAAAAAAAAGCAGAATATTGGTTTTTAACAAATCTTTCTCACATATGCTACAGAAAACAAGTTTCTTTAAAATGCCTGGGACAAAAGCTGACCTGCGGAGCTGCAACGTTCAGATTACTGTTTACTTTGACCACCACTGGGATCAACACAACAAACCTTGGTTTAAGACGTTTAACTCACAAAACTAAATGCAGATTTTTTTTTTATTTTATTTGGTTGCACTTTATTTGAGAGGATGACATGCATCAAACAAAAATGTAAAATATTTTCAAGTTTTTATTGATTCCTGAGTAGAAAAAGATTACAGATCTGCTTGATGTTAATAATAAAATGTTTGAACCGAAATAACGTTTTCAATTTTATTATACTTTTTCACATCAATCTGACCTTTTACACAACTGAAATGACTCAGTGAATTATTGATGACTAAATCAACACAAAATAAAATAAAAAGCAAACAAAATACGAGTTAATAGCTTCCCAAAAGCAGGACGGTGAAACAGAAGATATCAACGCCACGCAGTTTTGCTTCTAAACAAAACTGGCACCAACACAAAATGCTTTGACAACCACAGAGGAAATTGGAAATCTAAAAACTAAACATTCAGTTTTGAGAGAAAAAACACGTTTAAACTCATTTATTGTCACAATTTTAGCTTTGCAATAATACCGGAAGGTGTCAAAAGTAAAGCTGGACCGGCAGGTGACCAGAACCAGAGAATTTTCTTTTTTTTGGTTCTTTAACAAAATGTGTTTACATTCATACCCATGCTTTTACACTTTATTACCTTTAATTTTATTTTATTTAGAGATTGATGTTTATTAACTGACATGTCTCATGTGGAAGATCTAAAATTGAGAACAATAAGTCGTGAATAAAAAAAGATGAAGATGAAACTTGCTGAACCCAAAAAGATAGGGCGTAGAATACAGAGTAAAAACTGTTTTTAAGCTGTTAATAAATGTACCTTCAGTTCTGTAAAGTATATATGAGGAAGCACTGAAAAATTGGGTTTATATGGTTGCATTTCAACCTATCTTCTTTTGGTCTTTAATTCAAATAAACATTAAATAAATGCATCAAGAGAACAGCTGTATTTTCTAGCCAAGGGATATTGTTGAACTGCTAAATTCTGTGACATTGTGCAGGCATTTGAAAATTTAAAAAAAATTTGTGGAGGAAAATTGATAGCCAGTAAAGCTCGTTCACTTGGACTGTATTAATAAAATCATTCTGTCCAGTAACCTGGAGCCCTTTATTTAAAATGTTCAGGTAAGAATAAGAAGAAGCCCTGCAGCTTAGTCAAAATATACAGAAAATATACAATATATTTATCATTATAATCTATACCTGCAGGTTTACGTTCTTTTAAACAAAAAATAAAATGTTCTGCATGCATTTAGCATTAAACTTAAAACAGAAAAGAACCAAATATCTCATGCTCCTCTTATCAAACCAGAACATTGTTTCCATATTTCACTTCACTCAAACACAACCCATCGACACCATCCTATATATCTACACTGCGTAATATACTGTACACACACATGCACGCACGCACACAGTCTCATGTTGTCATGAATAAGGCATTCATACTCTGGATCACTTAGACCTCAGAGGTAAAAGGTGACTCACATATGGCAATGATTGGCATAAATGAGTGTGAGTGTGTGATGGGTTCAGGGGGCACAAAGGGACCCATTTAACTTGCTCATCATCCTCAATCCATTCCCCTCAGAGTAACACACGCACACACACAAATACTAAAACGTTCTTTTTGCTTCATGCTCCTCAACATTACACAAACACCAGATTCCATCAAAGATCCGTCCGACAACTCTGAATGCACAGAGCCGGCCAAACATTACCCGTCTGGAGAGGACCGGCCCGATCACACAAGCTGGGTGGAGCTTTTAACAGTTCTCCTCAGTGTTCACTTACACCCAGACCACTCCATACCTCTTAGATGTGGAGACACTAATGTGCCTAAAAGCCAGAAATGAACCAGAACGTGTGCTAACAATCAAATGGAACGTATTAACGCTGACTGTGCAGGCTGGGTTTGAAAACTGAACATTTCTACAATGACTCAGCAACATGGAGACACCTCCGTGGTCCATCACAAGACGAGCGCCTCTGGCTCACTGTCAGGCCATCCTCATATCTGCCCACAGGCTCTGTTATGTTTGGGGATATCTGCTTGTTTGTTTGTCAGTCTCGAATGCTTTGCAGAGTTATGCTTAATGAAGCGAGGTCCCAGTTTTCCCATATAAAAACCTTGCACCAATAAACAGAAATATGAAGAATACGCCTGCAACGGCAGGAAAATGTTTTCAGAGGATTAGGAGGCTGGAGACAGGCGGCTCTGCCCAGTGACACGGTGAAATGGAGCAATCTGAACCTTCATGGTCCAGGTTATAACACTGCTGCCTGAACTGCTTCACACAAAAAACACAAGCGTGAGAAACGGCCAGAGTCCCATAAGAATATTAAAAAATTGTAAAGTCACTGTTGGTTACAGTAAAACCTGGAGTTTTCCAACTTTTCTAACAACATGATGCTAATTTTCAATATTTTAGCAGCAACTGATCTGGCGGTCATTTAAAATGACATAAAATGTTGTCATTTCAATCTTAATAATGCAATGCATTAAACAGTATTAAATTAAATTAGGTTAACACTGGATTTATTTCAATGTATTGCATATACAAACCAGATTCCAAAAAAGTTGGGACACTAAACAAATTGTGAATAAAAACTGAAAGCAATGATGCGGAGATGGCAAATGTCAATATTTGATTCATAATAGAACATAGATGACAGCTCAAAAGTTTAATCTGAGTAAATGTAAAATTTTAAAGGAAAAATATGTTGATTCAAAATTTCATAGTGTCAACAAATTCCAAAAAAGTTGGGACAAGTAGCAATAAGTGGCTGGAAAAAGGAAATTGAGCATATAACAAACAGCTGGAAGACCAA
>JARVLU010000803.1:3927990-3946039 GCA_031762415.1 Simpsonichthys santanae
GGGGCGGTTTGACCTCAGAACTCAGGGCTCGGTGCCCATAGCCGGATCTACTCTGGGGGGGGGGGGGGGTTGTCAGCGGGGCCTGTGGTCTTGTCGCTGCGGCCTCCTGGGATTTCTGCATTGTGGTTGCTGGGGATCACCTGGGGCTTCCCTCTGCTTCTTTCTGGTGGGGGGCAGTTCCCGGGGCTCTGGGCTTGGGGGCCGCTATTTGTCTATGGCTCCGGTCCTCCCTGTGTTACTATCATGTCCTGTGGGGGCGGGTCTGTGGTTCCCCACATCCACTATTTAACATTCTTATGGAGAAATCTTATAGTGACAAGCATGCTCACACAGGTGCTTAGATTCAGGTGTTCATCAGATACACACTCGGGTTGCGGTGGCCACTTTCCGCAGGTCTAGAGGCAGACTTGATGTTGATTTGTGTTCTTTTTATACCTCTCTCTTCTACTCCTATCACCTTCTTTCTCTTGTACCCCTTCTCTCACTTTTCTAGCTTTGTTTTCTTCTTTGTCTTTTCATCCCAGTGTCCAGTGCATCTTAAGCAAACCCAAAGGAAATTCTAATAGTTTTATTTATATATCAAGTGGAGCATTAAGGCCATCCATAATGCTCTGCTTATGAAAGTAAATCTGTTGGGTATCACCTTGTCACTCAGACAATAATTCTTAGTGCCACAATGCCGACCAGGACGAGGAGGGGAAAAAAGAAGTAACAGCTTAATTAAAATAATGTGTTTGCTTCAGGTTCGTGCCTCAATAACTGTTAATTAGTCAAATCGGTTCAGGCTCGGACACATTGCCTATGGGCTTGGGCCAGGCTGGGTCGGATTTATTTAGGCCTAAATGCAACTCTACCACAGGGTAGTTGGACTCTCCCTTAGAGATAGATTGAGAAGTTCAGTTATCCGGGAGAGACAGAGTAGAACTGCTGCTCCTCCACATCGAGAGGAGCCAGTTGAGGTGGTTCGAGCATTTGGGAGACACCCTAGGGAGATGTTTTGAGCATGTCCAACTGGGAGACCCTGGGTAAGACGCAGGAGAAACTATAGCCTCTTTTCAATTAGTAGAAATAGTACCAGTACAGCATGGTTCGGAAAGCCAGCACATAACCAAACAAAAGTTCTGGTTGAATCCAAATAATCCAAAGAGATCCAGAATCCAAAGTCCAGTTGAGCTCCAGAGAAAAACACCAGACCTCCAAGCAACGTCCTCCTGCTCAAGAGTATCTGGCTGCCCAGCGCTGCTCAGAATGACCAATGAGTATGGGAGTGGTCCTGGCCCAATTCCTGGATGGTTATGAATGACCCTCTGTGTCCACTGAGCACCAAAGTCACTTTGAAGAAGGACCAAACTTTTTAGTCCGGTTTGGATCGGGTCAGTTTGATGTTACGGGTCTGCTGAGAAGTCATGGAGCTGGATACCTGCCGACTGCTGCCTCTCGGACATGTGGTGCACACTTACCACAACCAAAATACCATCTCACTGATCTTTTCTCCACTTTCTTTGTCCTCCTGACTCCATAGAAACCTTTAAATGGTGTCTGCACATGCTGAAGCTGTTTGAATGAACCATGGTTTTGTTAAACATGAACTAAATACAGACAGGTGAGAGTGTTTTCATTCAGCTCAGCAGTGTATTCAGAACCACGCTGACAGTAATTGTGTCTGAAGAGAACAGCACGTTTAAAGTCAGCCAAACAGGAACAAACAAGGTCCGGATCCTCAGACTGGTGAGGGTTTTGTGCTGGGGCACGACTGTGTGTGGATGTGATGGAAATGATAAAGCAATCGTTTCAGGATCATGTTACCACCATCAACACAGATCTCACTTGTAAATGAGTCTTCGAGGCTCAATGTGATTTATCTGTTTAAATAAAGGTTGAATGAAAAAAAATCACCAAGTACTAGGCTCTGACTTGTCGATGCTACCATTTGCACCTAATAGAGGAGTGTTAGAATGTATATAACATTGAAAAAAGTTATATTCCAAACAATACTTTTCTTTGTTTCAATTCCCAGCTTGCTGTTGAAGTGAAATGTCAAGCTTGTTTCTACCCAGTCAGGCCTATAAAACCAAAGAGCTGGCAGTGAGTTAGCTGTGTGCTCTGCTTCTAATTTTGAAACAGCACTATTTATTTAGATCGCCTTCTGCTCATTAAACTTTTTAACACCCACCAGACACTTTATTTGAATTGTGGATCCGCTGGAAGGGCAAAAGATCCCATAGTCTTCCTGGAGATGTCCTCTGAGTCACACAGTTGGAATAACTGGAAGAACAAGTTATTTGCAGGTGGTTTGCTCACAGTTTTTGTTCTGGGTGTAATCCAAAGCAGCAGAGAACTAATCCTGCATCATAAGTTAACTAAAACACATCTTCAACTGAACCCACATGGAAAGATTAGTGCCAACAGAGACATTTGCATTCTATGGCTTTGTATTTTTTCACAACACTGCTACAACCATGCATCATAAACAGATGGTTTTTATTATTTTTATCTCTATTGTACCAGATAGATTCTGTTGAAATGAAAGCTAAAATGCTAAATTGCTGTGTAAAATCCAAGAACCGAGCTCAGAAATTGTAGAAGCACCATGAGCAACATGAACTTGAAGTCAACCTTTTCTGTTGGACTGTTTGGGGGGATGTTTGTCCCACTCTTCTTTGAATGAGTTATTCACTCCATTCAGGTTTAAAGATGTTTGTTTATGCACAGTTATCTTAAAGTGTTAAAAAATATATAAATTGCGGAACCCAAAGGTTTTCAAGAGAATTTCATTCATTCAACCTTTATTTAGACAGATAAATCACATTGATCCTAGAAGACTCATTTACAAGTGAGATCTGTTTAGACAGACAAAAAGTAGTGAAACTGGACACGTAGGAATTGGAGGCAAAAAAATCCCAACAGACTCTTTCTTCTTGGATGAAAAGAAAAACTAATATTAAAAAAAAACACCTCGCACAAACAGCACATAGTGACGTAGACATTCCGCAGAGGGAGGGAGGAGACGACAAGAGCGGTGAGCAATGCCCATGGGCACTCTCAAGGGCACTGTAAGAATTCTGTTCTGATAAGGATAGAATAATCAATCAATCAATCAATTTATTCACTCGATTAAAAAAAATCATCATTTTACAAACACATTCTCTGACAACACTTATCTACACGAGTGAAGAGGGAACAGGAAGAAGAAAATCTTGTATAGACCTGCCTCCTTTCTCAATAATTACAAACATGTCATGGCCATATACATTAAATTAACAAAACAAGTCGCAAACATATCAACAATAACATGCGTAACAATATACCACTCTTCTCATTAACAACTCAAAAGTGTATGAGTTAATCATTCTTTTTTATAGTGTTTTGAATTGGTTTATAGTAGAGCATTTTTTTAAACTCCTCATCCATAGTTTAACTCCATGCACCGAAATGCACATTTGTTTTATAGTAGTATGCACAGTTTTACTTTTGAAATCATACTTCCTTCTGTTAGTTCTATCACATGAGCTTAAGAAAAAAAAACTTTCGTAAATTAAATGGCAACAATCTCTTTCTAGCTTTAAACATGCGCAGATGGATGCGCGTGCACGTTGCCGGCATGGCAAAAATATTTAAATCAAGCTGATTTGAACATTTTGAAAGGTAATGTTCAGCTCAGAGACACTGTTGCTATAATATCAGCCAACACATATATTTTTTTAGGTGTTTATTTTGCTAAATTTTAAAGAGATGTACAGTTTCATTGCGCTGCGCACGCAAGTTCCTCTCAAAGCGAAACTAATTAAATAAAGCTCTTTGAACACATACGTGCATTTATTAAGGAAAGTTTAAGCTCAGAGACACTCTTACTAAGTTCAGCTTCCAAAACAATCACTTAGATCATCACTAAAATTGCTACATTCGTCTGATTCTACATGCTCCGCTATTATTATATTCAATGCGCGTTGGAGCAGAGAAGCCTAATCCCACGTCACAGATGACGTATGCAAAGTTCACGGATTTCCAGTGACGACACACAGCGCCAAATTTAAAATGACGTTGAATGAAACTTTAATATATTTATAAGTTTGTTTGCAGAAACCAACATAGTTGATTGATAAAATACATTTATGTTGTGCCACTTTCTGCAAAGTTCATAAATCATGTCACAGACGCTTTAAAGCCTAAATGGCCTTCTCCTACTCCGCTCCTGCTTCATGGAATATCTAACAAAAATATCTGAAGCTCTCAACCTTGACCTCTCTAAATGGCTTTAAAAATCAGTTGGAATCCTGGCAAAAACCAATGCGGACATGTTCCTGTTTTTAGTTTTCCACGTTTGCCTTATAATCTATGTTTTGCTACTTTATCTTTTTTTTTTAAACTTGTTTAAAAAAATCTGTATGCCTCTCTTATGATTTTCTATTGTTGTCGCTGTTATCATTCTTTGTTGAAATCAGGTCTCCCTTGTAAATGAGTCCTTGTGGCTCAATGGGATTAACCTGTATAAATAAAGGTTGAATGGAAAAAAAAAAAAAAAAAAAAAAACTTCAACCAGCATCATTAGGTATCACAAATATTTCTGTGGAGCATAAACTGGAATATTTGAAACCACACAGTTTATCATATTTACCGGCATATAAATCACATTTATTATGCATCACCGCTGACCCGTTGTGTTTAGGATGTGTTTATTTAATGATCCACACAGATTTATTTCACTTGGGTGGTGCAGCACCATCCATCCATCCATCCATCCATCCATCCATCCATCCATCCATCCATCCATCCATCCATCATAACCAGAACCACAAGCTCTCCTGCGTTCCTCTGCCTGCACCAGCTGAGTGAAGCGATCGGGTATGGGAGGACCCGCTGTTGCAGTTCTTTGAAATTTAAAGCATCAGTTAAAAAAAAAAAATTGCGTTATGAATATGGGAAAAAAATGTATATGTCGCTTCGGCGTATAACTTGCAGAACTGACAAATCTATGCAAAAAACTGTGACCTAAGCCGTATTTGCACGGGATTAGTTTTACCTGAGGACCAGTGTAATCTCCCTAATGTCTGCTTTTTGTGGCACATTCTCACGGGATAAACAAAGCCTGAGATTTAGCTGAAATTTACAGACATCTTCAAATTATGATGTTAACGCGCTGCCTTGTCACGACCGGGCCGGTCCATATAATGTGTTTAATGTGCGGACCGAGACAGTCTCAGGCTTCGATGTGGTTTTATGAATCAGCACAAAGAAAACTTAAGAATGCACACTATAGAATTGTGTTAATCTACTTGAGGAGGCATAAATACGTTAAAACTTAATAAATAAAAAGCCGAAGCGAGCAGCGCGTTCATTTAAAATAGCCTTGTTCTATATTTTTCTCCAAATGATTTTGCTTAAACAAACAAACAAACAAAAAAATGCCTCATTACGTGTCGGATCCTGTGCATTTCTGTCCAAATCACAGACATGTCTATTCACATTGTATTAGTTTTATCACAGGAACTCGGAGTTCAGCAAAATATAGTACCGGTAGGTAATTTGCAGGGGAATTTTCACTTTACAAATTACTGACATGGCTGATTCGCACAGGATTAACAACACAGACAAGCTCCGCTATTATTACAAATAGCATGTGGTCCTAGGTAAAACTAATCCCGTGCAATATGCTGGAAAATATGGTAATAATTCAACAACCACCAAACTATTATAACTGAGAAAAACTCACGCAGGTCATACATGTTCATCAAGTCCATGAATCAGAGAAACCTCCACAAATGTCAGGCCTGCTTTTGAACAGGTGTTCTGTGCAAACATCCTCCCACATGCTGAAACTGAGAGAGAACGGACAACCAGCACCAAAAGCTGTCATCCAAAGTGCTCAAATCAAAGTCAGATGTTTAACAGCCTCAAATGAATCAGACTAAATGAAATGAACCTCAGGGCTGCACAACAATAAAAACCTTTAAATGTGGGAGGTTGTTACTCCCGCCCGGGCTGCCGTCTTGGAAACAAAATAATTTCAATCTGCAAGTTGCTCAACGCCTCCACTTTGCATCCGATCAGACACTCAGTGCTTTCCAAAGCCGAAATCATCAAACGCTTCTTTTATTTTTTTACGAAAAAAAAAAAAAAAGCAAAGATGAGGAGAGGAACAAGCTTATACACACAGAAACTCTGCATCTTGTACAAATACACCTGGAGCACGCCCAGTACACATGGCAACTGGGCCCAACAACCACTTAAAACGCGACCGGCGTTTGAAGGCAGCGTGGTTTCACTACGCCCGGTCAAGAATCCTGACAAAACGTGAAGAGAAAAACACGAAGCCACAATGTTTACCTGTTTGATGTTCCCGGGAACCTCCCCCCCCCCCCTCCCCTTCCTAATCTTACCTTCAATAGAGGGATGTCTGAAAAGGCAGAGTGGAGATGTTAAAGAACACGGCTTGTGGCGGTAAAACCCGCGGATAACAATAAGCGCTTTACACGGAGCAGGAGTTGAGAAAACTTGAGAAGAAAAACACAGAGACAATAGTTGGATATGAAAGAGTGACGATGACTATAACATGCTAAATCTCTGCTTTTTGTGCCCCAAAGCTTTGATCCCAAACTTCAAGTGAGCCTCTTGTTAAGTCTGTTTGCTCGCATTCAAATATATTAAGACTTTCCATTATGTGCAGACAGAAGAAACAGCCTGTGGTATTTGCCTGAAGATTAGTTTACTTAAAAGACCCAAATGTGGCCTTAAAAGCAGGGGGGAAAGCCTTCTATTGACAAAGACGAGAGGTAATCTGTGCACAGTCGAGTCATTTTAGCGTGTGCTCCTTGTGTCTTTTGCTGTAAGATAAATATGCATTGAAAGTGTTGAGCTTAAGAAGAGCACGCCTGAGGAGCATAAACTTTGTGTTGAGTTCAAAACACTATTTACTGAGATAAAGGCTGGAGTCAAACGCCCTCTGTCCTGCTTTTCCAGTGCATCTCCAGAGGTCGTGAGGGGTTTTAAGCACACGTTTGGGGAACGTGTGTGTTTGAAATCTGTGCACTCCGTCCAGCGGGCGGGTTAGGGTTCATTTGGGTCACGGCTGCTCCCCAAGGACACGAGCTGCGCCGGCAGGCTGTCGGGAACATCACAGACGTTTGTCATATGACCATTCCTGATGTTTGATTGACGGCGGCCTTGAAGGCATTTGAAGGAGTCACAGCGGGTTCACCAGAAAACCTCAAATTCTGAACAGGATAATGAACACGGCTGTAATTTTGTCATTTTGATGGTTTGCAATCTTTTTGTTGTTGTTGCTTTGGGTTCTGCTCAACATTCGAGTGGACGTACTGAAAGGAGCAAGTGCCGAGGCTTCAACAGAGAAAAACTGACTAATGTTTTGTCATGAAAACCACCAGTAAAAAGTATCTGAAGAACCTGGGACTATATGCTGATACAACGTGATAAGAGGATCACAAAACTTGGACCAGGGTGAGTTGTGACGAAAACACTAAAGATAAAACGATAAAAACAAAGACAGGAATCAAAAGCAGTACAACCGAACCAAAGGAAGTTCAGATCCCATTCATCCGTCCATCTTCTGCTGCTTGTAGGTCCAGGTCACAGTGGTACCAGCCTGTACAGAGACCCCTAGACTCCCTAAACCTAAACTACCCCTTCAAACTTAACCAGGTGTTCCCAAGCTAATCTAACGCTGTTTACCAGGTCAAGCCCTGGGCCTACGTCCAAACACCTTTCCATAGTGCCATTTAAGTTTTTATACGTTTTTATCTTTGGTCCAAACATTAATTTGCTGTGTTTTTTTTTTTGGATGATAAAGCGCAATATCAATGAGCTGGTCTGTTTTCATACATACGGTGCACCGGATTGTAAGGCACATTAAGCGAAACAAGTTCATTTTGACAGATTCTTGAGCGCCGTGTACCACATGAAATTGGTTTGAGGTCAGTAAGCACAACCAGAGGAAATTAAAGTGTTTTATGTGCACCTTGTAGTCTGAAAAATACGGTAAGTGTGCCGTACTCTGTACCTTCAACACAGAAACAAACAGAGGAACAAATAAAAATGCCTAATAAAACAACAAGTTTCTGTATTAGTGTTCTTACTGACATATTTCTAGAACAGATGAGGCACTTGGATCAGACATGTCTGTCCGACTGAGCAGCACAGGCTGCTAGTGTTTGTAGTTTGTAGTGCTGATGTAAAGGCAAACAGGTACACACATACCATGCTCACAGGTGTCATTAGCCCCCACTCCTTTAAGAGAAGGAATGTAAAGCAGCGAGCAACGTGACAGTCAGCTATATGCTTTGGTTTTAAGTCTCTGTCCAAAAACAGATTTTTTTCCTACCCAGACAAAAAAAAAAAAAAAAAAAAAAAAAAACACATATAGAGTTAATAAATCCCTTCATCACAGTCAGGGATTTTAAAGTACTTAGTTTCAGAATAAAGTATTTATCAAATGTTTGCTTCCTGTGGTGAATGAACTGAAGCTTCATTCAGACAAATGGTCCTGAAAAAGCCATTTAAGTCTAAATTTCTAACAATATTTGGATATCAAATGATAGAAACCCTGTTTATGATGTTACGGAAAGACGTTTTATTTTTAAGTTTGTTAATTGTAACTTTTACCACAGTCCGCTTTTGTTTGGTTCTCTTTTTATCAAATGCATATTTGTCACCTGTTAATTATTATAACTACAGTTTCAATGCCTTACTGGTTAGATTTTAGCAGCTCAGCACACAATATTAGTACAAATCCTCACATTTTTCAGTATTTCTCCTGTGTTTCAAGCAGTGAAATCAATCCGTGGTGTCAATCATCTGGTGTTTCTCAGCCACAGAGCCCTGAGCTGGTTCTGAAGATGAAAACAGTTTGATGTACTCATAGTCAGCTGAAGCGTTTATACTTGGTTCTAATTATTTGACAGGATTACTACAACAGTAAAGCAGCTTCTCATTCTGCTCTGGAGAGTAGCTGCTGACCCCTGACCTCAAGATGACCTGTGATGACCCCTGATCAATGTGCTCGTTTGTCCTGTGATTGCTCCATCAGTCATACAAACAGAAACCCAAAGAATAAGAAATATAAATAAATAGCATAATATAAGGTTGGAGTCCTTTTTTAGACATTTACATGTGTTTTTGAGCAGAGTATTTTATTTATTTATTTTAATAATGTGTGAATGCTAAGTCACATGACTGTTTTCCTTTTATTTTCATTTTTTGTACGGTTATAATAATTAACTACAGCTGCATAATTTGTGCTAGTTTAGCCGTCCATGTACAAAATTGTTCAGCTCATTCTGGACATGGGTGTTTTTGTAACATTTATTGTTTTCAAATTATTTAACTTTACTTGCAAATATTTTACCCTTAGAAATACAAGATCGTTTCAGTTCCATCAAAAACATGTTTCTCTTTGCTAGCCTTATGTTGTTTTAGCTTATAGCTACCATTCTGATAATTATTTTTAGCTTTTAGTCAGCTGATTGCCAGGATTCTTCTACTTTTAGATTGTAGTTAGTATTTTGTAACCTTAAGCTTTTAACTAGCATTTTGTTATTTTCAAATTAAATGACTTTTTAGCCAATTTTAGCTAGATTTTTGTTACTTTTAGATTTTAATGTATTTTAGTACATTTAGCTATTGTTAGCCTTTTGCTACTTTTGACTTTTATCTGTCTTTTTGCTTCTTTTAGCTACTATTCAGGATTTTAGTTAGTATTTTGTAACCTCAAGTTTTTACCTAGCATTTTGGTATTTTCAAATAAAATTACTTTTCAGCCACTTTTAGTTAGAGTTTATTACTTTTACACTTTAACGTCTTTTAGTACATTTAGCTATTGCTAGCCTTTTGCTACTTTTAATTTCTATCTGCCTTTTTGCTGCTTTTAGCTACTATTCTACTACTTTTAGAATTTAGCTAGTGTTTTAGTTCATTTAGCTGCTGGTAACCTTTTTCTACTTTTAGCCATCATTTTGCTATCCAACAATACTCAGTCAGGTCATCCAGACAGTTTTTCATCCTTCATCCAAAGGACTTCTTCAATTTGAGGAGCCAGCCTTTGAAGAAGTCCTTTGGATGAAGGACAATATGTCTCAGCAAATAAATAAATAAATAAATAAATAAATAAATAAATAAATAAACAAATAAATAAATAAATAAAATAATTTAAAAAAGCATCAAGATGACCTGACTGAACATTGTTGGATATTTTCCTGGATTATTGAGCATTTACTACACACATTTTACTACACTTAGCTTCTAGCTGTTTTATTTTGTTATATAGTTTTTTTTTTCTTTTTAATCTTCTCTTTTCCTAATTAAAAACATTATCCACCCTTTTACTACACTTAATTAATGCTAGGCTTTTGTTACTTTTAGCTTATACAGCAGGTCCCTTGTTTATTGCAGGGGATCCGTACCTGAAGACCCACAACAAATTAAAAACCGTGCCGTAGGATATGTAAGGCCCACACTCTTACAATATTCTAAACAATGTTTCTAAACTCTAAACGCTCTGAAAGAGCACAGAATGTCATGTTTTCAGCTCCCTGCCTCCTCTGCTCTTTGCCTCCTGCAAGTGCTCTTGGCCACGCCCACTTCTGCACCCTGCACACTGAACAGCTGATCGATCAGCTGCTGCAGAAGGAAATTTATCTGCAGAAGGACGTTCATCCTGCAACAGTATGGGCTGCACAATGGTGCAGGAGGAAGCTTTTTCTGCAGCTCTGGGCTGCACAAATATGCAGCAGGTGCTCAGTAATTTAAAATAATTTATTTTAAATAAAAATTCCATGCCGATCGTGCGGCTCATCCATCATTCAGTCAAATGTGTGTCATGTCCAGTCTTATTTTGAAGACTGACTCTGCGATAAACGAACCATGAAGTAGCGAGGGACTACTAATTGGTGTTCTGCTCCTTTTAACTTTTAGATAACATTCTGCTTCTTTGAGCTTTATCAAACCAATTTCCACTCCTTCAACAAATTTCATTAAAGCAATTCAATGCTCAGTGTTCCTGTTGTACTTTCACATGCTCCAAACACTAGAATGCTTCTCTTAATGACCCAAGCTTGTTAGATTAATCTACCTGGATTAATGGGCGTGCATCAGGATACGCTGCTTCTACTATTTTCAAGAAAGACTAATAATTTCCGGGGAGTGTGTGCTCACAGGTAGGTGTGCTCATGTGTGCAAAGTCTACACGAGACGATAAGTAGTCCAGGACCGAGCCGAGTCAGAGCTCCATCCTGTGATGTAACAGCGTAGCTGTCTGTCTCTCAGAGGCAAAGAGCTGCCATGTTACTTCTGAACTGAATGGACTTTGTTATCACAGCTTGAATGGCCCCGCTAGCGTTCCCCTTTTTCCCCTTTGCGGACGGACAGAGCAAAGCTCCCGCTGAGTTTCTCATGCTAGACACTACATACCAGCACACACACACAGAACCGCAAACACACAATTATTTGCAGGATGCACGCTTGCCTTCCTGTAGCATACTGTATGAAACAAAAATCGAAGCGACAACAGATCCTTTGTGGTTGGAACTCGTGGCGTTCAACTCCTACATGTAACTTTTCTAATCTGCTAATCGCCTGAGCAGACTACAAAGCAAACATGTGTACATACAACATCTGTTGTTACTAAAGTAACAAGTATTTTGGAAGGTGCTCCCCAGTTTGCTTTGTCAGGGTGATATAATCTGCCGTATGTGCACACAAACACACGCACAACCAGAGGCAGAAATAAATTTAACACATTTACACAAATAGTTTGGCTTGAAAAACGTCTTTCAATCTGACGGTCACCAAACATGGATTTTGTTTGGCTGTTTCACGGTTCAGGAGCACCGTGCTCAGTAAAGGTATCTCAATGTGCTGCAACTGTTAAAGACTCAAATTTGGCTAAATATTGTGAGAAAAAAACAGATTTTCTATCGGATTCTGACTGAATTTTGAGCGTTTGCAACTACCGGTAAGTGACCAGTGCACCATGCAGCTGCACTCTGAGCATTCAGTTATTTTTTTTTTATTAGGCCTTTTAAAATATGTTGGAATTCCAAGCAACAAGGCCTTTGGGACTTAAGTGAGGAAATTTAAAACCCAGACAAATGTCCCAAGACATTCTCGAAACTCTTGCAAATGCTGTTAGCCAACTAGCGGTTTCAGCTTAAGGTGCAGATAAAATGATAAAGTTTGGAGTTGATAAAAAGGCAGATTTGTTGATGCCCTGTCAAAGGGTGAAAGTCTGTTTTTTTCCATCTTGTTCTTTAGTTCATTATGGGTTAAATTCAATGTGTACCTACTATGGGTGTGCTGTATGTGCAGTGTTGCAGTCTGCTGTGCTGGTGCATTCTCTGCATGTCTTCTTCTGTTTAACTGTGAAGTGCAGCACTTTGAGTCCAAGACAAATTTCCCCAAGGGGACAATGAAGTTTGTTTTATGGTATCATAATTGTGAGAAACCTGTCTCGGCTTCTTGTCACTGTAGGCCTTGCTTCGTGGAGTGCTGCACCTTCATGGACAAAGTCGTGGACGCTGTCGTTGATGTTAAAATAAAGCTTTTGCGTTCCAACTTTCAGGCCGTACAAAGCATTTTTGTGATCTCTGGGAGGGCTACCCAACCAGTTTGCCTTTGTCAACCATATTAAGCAGTTATCCATCATACACCGCTCTGTGAATTTTGCAGTTATGACAGACAAACAGACAGACAGACACTTTGTTAATCCCAGGGGGAAATTTGAGGAACCCAGTATCATGTTCTAATTGTACAGGGGAGAAGAAAAAAAAACACATGAAATTATCAAAAAGAAGCAGAATACATAAATTTGGAGGAACAAAAAGTGCTATGTGTTGTCATCATTGTATGTTCCCACACAAATATGAAATTGGCTCTCTGCATTTAACCCATCGCATCTGAGATACACCCAGGTGGAGCAGTGGGCAGCTATGTAAGTGCCCGGGGAGCAATTTGGGATTGGGTGTCCTTTATCCCATAGATACACATCTAAGCATACATGCACAGTACATGTACCAGTATATACTGTACATGTATACATACATACACACATTGTTCAAAATCAATGTAGCTGAAACTCAAAATTGCAACCAAAACTGAAAGGACCCCAAGACGAAATCAGAGCATTAAACAAGTTTCCATCAAAGGGAGGGGGATTTTATTATTTAGGCATTTTGCAGAGATGGTTTGGGCATCAATCTTGGTTGCCAGTTGTGAAGTAGCTCGTTTTACAGCAACAGGGCAGAGACCACCAGCTTTCACCACCCATATGATAAGATGAAGCAATGCATCATCCAAAAGCTGAAGCAGGAAACTTACAACATCTATATGTACAGGGTTTTTTTTTTTTTTTTTTTCCGGCAACCTTTGATTTGGTCAACTTTGCTACTCAGTTGGTCAAAAGCTACAGGTTAAGAGATCTCGGTCTCAACGAGGTGAGCAAAAGCGGGAGTTACTGTAAGCTTTAATGTGTGCTTATGTTACCTGGCAGCCTTCAACAGGTAGCGTCAGCCGTGGTAGCTACAGCTGCTGCTCGTTAGCGAGACAGAACGATGTAGCTTCTGAATGTCCTCCTGCTCAGACAGTTCTGCCCCGATGATATTTCGCTAAAAATCCCTTCCTCGCCTCCAAAAACCTTAGGTAATGTTCCCTCCATGGTTTACCTTTTTTAAAACAGCATGTGGCTTTTGTACCCAAAGACTAAATCTTTGTCAGCTGACCAGAAAAAAGAGCTTCTATACTAACTGATAAATAATGTCGTCACTGATCAGATCCCATTTGTCGTCACAACAACAAAACAAACATTTCTCAGGAGCTGCCACTGCTAGCAGCGCTATTTCTCTTTACTTAAGTGCTTTAAGAGTATTTTTAGGTTTTGAATGACAAAAGGGCAGCTGAAGTATTTTTAGCCCTCAGTTATTATTTTACCTTCTGACATCACGACGAACCTGAATCGCAGAGGAGACGCAGAGTTTTGTGTCACTTTGTAGTTCCACCTGTCGTCGGTATGCAGGAACGTCTGGTTCTGCATGCCAAGCCCAGGCCTGCTTACGTAAGAAGGGGACACGCTGGACGAGCTGTCATTGTGTGTGTAAACAATCAGACGCACGGCGTTTGAGATCTATTGTACAAACATGCACAACCAAATTAGAGTCTTCGAGGAAAGTTCAGGAAATAAACTCAATCTTAACTTGAAGCTGGGTTGGCCCTGATGGAAGGATTCCCCACTAAAAATATTCACAGTATAGTGAGATATGCTGGTGAAGTATAGTGAGATAATTACAACATTTTCCAAGTCTGCTGTCTTGATATGATGATGTTATAAATGTAACACAGTTCTGTCAATCCATGGCTGAATTCTTAACACATGTTGAATGTTCTGATTGAGATTATTAGATATGGATGGACTTTTTTTTTTTTACAGGGATTATGCACTCTTCTTGCGATATTCAGTAAAATATTTAGTCTTTTGTGTGTCATCAGGCATCTCCGCTCTTTTATGAATCAATGGATGAAAATTTGAAATACAATAAGTCATAATAAAACGTTTTTCATGCTGAACAAAAGTGAGTTGTCTTTACATCATATTCAAATAGGCATTTAAAGTAAGAGGGAAGTGGTTAAAAAGAACAGCTGAAGGCACTGAACTTTGAAGTTGGTGCCAATCTCAGTCCACATTTTTATATCAATAATTAATAAATCATAAAGCTGGAAGGAGAGGCATTGGAGGATGAGGGTGACTTCACTTACCTGGGCAGTTTTGTCAACAAGCTGGGCCTTCAACAAACCGAAGAACATCTGGTCAGTGAGGAAACCTACAATCCTGACTTGGAGTCCGCAGTGAAGCAGGAAGGAAGGATGCGAGAGAGATGATGCCGGGTCCTGAAAACAGAATTGGAGTCAGCTAAAGAGAAAGCCACAAGACAGGAATACAGATGGAATTTTATTCAACCGAGGCAAAAAATAAATGTCACCTATTTACTTTAATGTGACTCCTCCAATTCAATTCAGTTTATTTATATAGCACCAAGCCACACCAGAAGTCATCTCAGGCCATTCATATACATAAAAATTCAGTTATTAGCATTATTTATCTAAGACAGGGTAGGGTAGCCAGCAAATTGCATTGAGTCTTCATTTCGTGGCAGTCTCCAATCCTGGTTTTTATGTCTTTAAAATGTGCTTGTAATCTAAACAACTGATTGGATTCATTGGGTTTTGTGGACAAATATAACTGTTTATCATCAGCATAAAAATGAAAATGTATCCCATGCTGATTAATAACTTTACCGAACGGAAAATATAATTAATATAAAGTAAAGAGTATTGGTCCAAGCACAGAACCTTGCGGAACTCCATGAGTAACTTTGTTCATCCCTGCGAAAATAAACAATGAATCTACTGCAGGATTTAAGTTTACAACTGTACGTCAGTTTTATTAAAAAGGCAAATATTTATAAGCTATAACACTCACGCTTTACATAAATACAATCATGACAGAATAAACAAATTGTCTATTTCACGTTAATTTAAATTTCCTTATTTTCTTGTTTGTTACTTTATCAAAGAAACAGGCTTTGCAGTTTTTAGTATTAATCTCAGCATTGTTAAGTTTTGCTCCTCAGCACAATTTGAGTGATTCAGATACCTACAGGATTAGCACATACCACCTGAGCTGTGACGCAGAAGCAGCACACAGGTATGTGAAGGATCCACCTGGCCGAGACGTCGTGGACCAATTGGCTCACACCTGAGAGACAGGTTCAGGTAAAGAGTCTGTCAATCACAGCTCCAGCTGCCCTGCAGCCATCTGCCAGTTTAAATTTACTGCCCCGCTTGTGCTTAAACCTCGGCTCCAGCTCTCAGATCCTATGTAAACATGCAACCGCACTGCCTGCACACACTAATACTAGTGCGTGTTTGTGCAGACACGCACAGACCCGAACAAACACTCTCAGATTATCCTGGATGTTTATACAGAACGACTGGAGCTCAGATCTGATAAGGCTAATCTGATCCGAGACCGCAGCTCATTAAACCAAGTGTAAGAATTTCTCACGCACCTGGCTGCTCCATGGAGAATAATCACAAGAACATCTAAGAAATAAATGTTTTTACTGTCTTCTTATTTTCAAATAACATCCCAAGTCTGTTTTGGAGTCATTTCATTCCTTTAGTCTCGTCTAAAACTGGATTCAGTCTTGCATATGGCAATATTAATCAATAATTTAAAGAACATTAGGTTTAGCCGCTTGGGTGTAACAAAGTATGTTGAGATAAAACTAATAACTAATTCTCACAAGTTAGTTATTATGTTTTGTCTGCTGATTTATTCAAGGAAGTTAGAAGAAACAAGAAGCTCAGGTGGAAAAATAAAATATTGTCTTTGAAAGTGAAATTGTTGCACAAAAAGTCATGAAATATTTTCATCTTAAACAAATTGAAAGCTTGACGGAAGAGGAAATTGTGGCTCAGTAACATCATCATTTCTGACATTTGTTTCACTTGACTGAAAAAAACAATGTGGATGGAAACGCAGCCAAACCCATATTGGTTTGAGACTAAAAATAAAAATCCTAGAATGCAAATAAAGTCATGGTATGTCCAACGGATTGCAAGGAGATCGCTACCGAGCAAGCACCTTTTTTTTTTTTTAAGGGGAAATTGTCTGATAACTGAAACAAAACAAATAAAATCAAAAAGTGTTGCCTTGTAGAAATAGGATCAAAATCAAAGTTTATAGTAAGAGAGCTGTTTGAAACATCAACCAACACGTGTTCAGAATCAAACATTTGATAAAAATATCAGTTTTGCCGTCTAAGACATGAAAACTTTCTGGTGGATTTTGAATTCCCACATAAGGATGTAAAAAAAAAAAAACACTACAAAAAACTCATAAAGGTGCATAATTGCAAAATATACCATGCAAAAAAATGTAACTAGATTTGTTTCCTTAATCTTTTTTTAATCAACACAATGTTCAGCTGCAAGATTAGACAACCCATAACCAACTTGAATGTCAAATTTGCTTTTGATTTAGCTCTGCTCTGAAAAGTTGTCTTCAACAGGTAAGATATTGACTAATTAATCAATTAAAAAAAAAAACGATTGACATAGCAGTTTAACTTGTGTTCACAACTAATATGTTCTCATGTTGGTAAAGTATTTTTGTATTGTATAAAATGAACAGACTTTCAAGGGAATTTGTTTTAACGTCCATTTGATGTAAGAGATATTATTGAGATTTATCAGGTGATTCATGGACTAAGACTATTGGGAAGTTCTTCACAGAAGCTATTTTCATAAGTCTGAGCCCTTTTTTGAAAAATTACTCGACAGGTCAAGCATCTGTTTCTTTATTACAAATGCACAACGGTCAAATAGATCAACAAATCGGGGTGGGGTATGAAAAGGCAAAGCCTTGATTGACTGCTGTCACACCCAAAACACAACCTGCATGCTGATTGTCTTTGATACAAACTGAAAGTGAAAGTTTGGAAAGATTCACTTTCTTGTGAATGTTATTTAGTAAATCCTATGATCACATACAGTACAAGGAAGATACAACAATAGAATGTTTTAACAATAAAATCAACAATTTTGAAAACAGTGGGACTCTGTGAAAATCTCATAAATCTTTATTGAACTTATTATGAAACGAACATGTATAAAATGTTCAAACTCAGAAATTGTACCAAAAAAAGTAAGTTTAAATTTGATGGCAGCAAGTAATCTAAAAATAAATAAATAGATTAAAAAAATGTTACAACAAAAAAACTGTTAAAGTAATGGGATGAACAAGAAACAACTGGAGGAGGATTAATTACAAAGTAGGTTAATTGGCAACAGGCCATTAACAGGACTGGGTATGAAACCACCATTTTAGAGAAGCTGAATCTCAGAAGAAAAGATGAGCAGAGGTTCTCCAGTTTAAGAACAAAACCATTTAAAACTAGTTCAACAGTTTCAGAATTTTTTCATTCATTCAACCTTTATTTAGGCAGGTTAATCTCATTGAGCCTCGAGGACTCATTTACAAGAGAGA
>JARVLU010000803.1:3959821-3976043 GCA_031762415.1 Simpsonichthys santanae
TATACAGTATACTGTATATGTATAAAAAGGAAAAAAAGGTTAATTTCTTGACAGCTTGATATGCATGACTCGATGTGTTGATCAATGTCCTTGATGGTAACTTGCCTTTTTCTTTGTCATTTTTTACAGTGTATCAAGATGCATCTGTTTGTCATGCACTGTGAAAATGAATTAAAATAAAATTATTTTAAAAAGCTCAACATTAAATATATTAAAGAGATTACCAACTTATTTGCAGAAACCTCTTAAGCTTGCTGGCCAAAATGATACTATTCTTAAACTGCAGTTGTGGGCCACACAAAATCACTCCAAGGGCCACAAATGGCCCTCGAGCCATTATTTGGACACCCGGGGTTTAAGGCATTCATCAGGCTTGTCTACTTACCTAACAAATATGACCGTAATCTTTCATTCTTATTGTTGTAACATCTGTCATGCTTGGGGTCACAGGTTAGATCGGAGGTGGCTCTACGATGTCATATCTTTAAAAAGGTTGCATCAAATTTCAAGATTTTTTTTTTTTTACTTTGTAACTTTATTTTGAAAAATAGGTGCTCCTAAAATGCAGTTTCAGTGTAGCTGCTGAAAAGATCAAACACCTTTATGTATTTCCATGTGCACAAGTCAAATCTCTCTGGTTCTTCAGATGAAATCAGACTTCAAAACTATGTAAACCTGGTGTCAAAAGAAATGTTTGTAGGAGGAGCAGGTATATATCGTGCAAGGCCAAAGCTCTTCCAGGGGTTAATTTGAAGGGAGCAGCTCGTGCTGTTATCATCCTCTGCAGAGCACTTTGTTTTGCTCCGGCTGTGAAAAGTGTTTTGAGCTAACCCAAACACGGTCTATAGTAACAGTGATATAATCTACCGGAGTACACGGGGCCCACCTGCAGGGTTCTGACGCAGCAGGAGAAATGTTTTACCTTCCCTGCACGAATGGGCCTGGAGCAGAGGAGGGAGGCAGTGGGTGGAAGGAAGAGCCATGGAAAGAAGGAAGGAGGGTTTTGCTAGCTAACACGCATGATGCTGTTTGGGCAGGTTGAGCCTGCAGACTCGCCGACTTTTCATCAGTTAGTTTTCTTTGCCTTAACGGCCGCGCTGTAATTAATCAGATGTCTGGCTCGGATCGGCACGCAACGGGCTGAGTTCAAGACCTTCTGCTTGGATGGATGCCTGGTCAGGTGTGCTCCTCTTGTTTTCTCACAGGGAAAGTTCAGTCAGAGTGAAGCGTCGCATATCATGACAGGAGCGAGCTTCACCGTGCAGCAATTATGGTTTTCTTATTATCGCCCACTGTTGAAAGGATAAAGGCGGGTGATCATGTTTTTGTCCACAACTGTGTGTGTTTATCAGGTTAGAAATACTGTACATATCAACAACCAGTTGATGGGTTTTAATAAAATTCCCTAAAAGCAATCATCATCATCGTCTACTCATTAACTTTTGAAGGCAACGCAATTCAAGATGGCCACCGCAGATGACTAACCTCAGAAAACACAAGACAGGAAGAGATAAATGAGTCAGTTTTACAGTAACGGAACTACAGTTTGGTGTGGTAGTAGCTGAGAGTCATCCCAAATGCATACTCTGAGCTCTACAATGTAGCAGGAAATATTTGTTTAACACGGGGGTCAACAACTTGCTCAGGGCCCAGAATTTATTGAAACAGACTTGGGCCAGTCAGGCAATAATAATAATACTTATGAAACTTAATTAATCAAATCTGACTCTAAGAGGTTAATGTTTAAGGAAAAATATGTTTTTTTTTCATTAATCAAACATGTATTTCAGCTTTTAAAGTCAATTTACTTAAAGTTGAACAAATTAGAACAAAAAATGTCAATAAATTAATCAGTTTTAGAAATTTTGAGGTAAAATTTGGTGTGGTAGTAGCTGAAGATCATCCACAACAGAAACCATGAAAGCGTCAAGATCAAGTGAGATCTTGTAATCGTACATGTGACTGAACATAAAGTTATTTTTTAAGATTTCACAGAAGCAGCGGCAAATCCAATTTTTAACATAAAGTTTAAAATCTACCAAAAAAAGTCACGATAATACAATTAAAACTGTAACTAGATGTAAAAGATAATGTAAAATAAATATCAAACAAATTAACATATTTTATATTTTTTGTCACCAATTCTGTTCAAAACTTTCATGAACAGAATTTGTCGGTGCAGCCGGGGGAAGGAGCGAGTCCGGTCCAGTGGCCTCAGGATTCCATCTCTGCTCTTTGCAGATGATGTGGTCCTGTTGGCGCCATCGTGCCGTGATCTTCAGCTCTCACTGGAGCCAAGTGTGAAACAGCTGGGAGGAGAAC
Organism: Simpsonichthys santanae; assembly: GCA_031762415.1. Classification (NCBI taxonomy): domain Eukaryota; kingdom Metazoa; phylum Chordata; class Actinopteri; order Cyprinodontiformes; family Rivulidae; genus Simpsonichthys; species Simpsonichthys santanae. Next base: position 3,962,144 of record JARVLU010000803.1, read on the forward strand.
CAGCACCTCCAAAGCTGAGGCCGTGGTCCTCAGTCAGAGGGTGGATCGCTCTCTTCAGGCTGAAGGTGAGGTTCTGCCTCAAGAGGAGGAGTTCAAGTATCTCAGGGTTTTGTTCACAAGCGAGGGAAGAATGGAGCGTGAGATTGACAGACGGATTGGTGCAGCGTCTGCAGCATTGTGGACTCTGTGCTGGTCTGTTGTGGTGAAGAGGGAGCTGAGCTGTAAGACAAAGCTCTCTGTTTACCAGTCAGTTTACGTTCCTTCCCGCACCCATGGTCATGAGCTCTGGGTAGAATGAGAAGGTGGATACAGGAGGTTGAAATGAGTTTCCTCCACAGGGGAGATGGACTCTCCCTTAGAGACAGGGTGAGAAGTTCAGTTATCAGGAGAGACTCAGAGTAGAACCGCTGCTCCTCCACGTCGAGAGGAGCCAGTTGAGGTGGTTCAGGCAGCTGGTAAGGATGCATCCTGTGCACGTCCTCAGGGAGGTGCTTTGGGCATGCAGTACTGGGAGGAGACCCAGGACACGTTGGAGAGACCACGTCTCTTGGTTGACCTGGAAACACCTTGGAGTCCTCCCAGAAGAGCTGGAAGAGGTGAATGTGGAAAGAGATGTCTGGACGTGCTCAAGTTGCTTCCCCCAAGACCTGACTACAGAACAAGCGGAAGAGGATGGATGGATGGATGGATGGATGGATGGATGGATGGATGGATGGATGGATGGATGGATGGATGGATGGATGGATGAACATATTTTAAAAACATGATTTTAGTTTGAAAACCATGGAATTCAGTGGTTACTATACATTTATACAAGGAACGCTGCAAGGCCTTTATTTTAATTTTGAACTTGAGTGAAGCTGAACGCAGGCGAGCGCAGGTCAGAGACGTGTGCATTCTGTCATCACTGCACTGAAACTGCAACAGTTTCTCCCTGGAAGACGCCACGTCCTGCAGCTGAAGGTCACCTGCTACAAACACCTTCCAACCAGTTTCAGCTCGTAACGTCTCTGTAAAATGTCCTTAACCACGTTTTTCAACATCATTTTTTCATATTTTTTAAAATAGCACACGGTCACATGACTAATTAAAATTTACATTTGAAATTTTCTGTGGCTTTCTGTTCTAAATGGTGTTTTGTCAAAAAGTAATTTACAATTTATTTATGTATTATTTAATCAATCCTTTCAATATGATGAATATTGAAATTACTCTGTTGTACAATCGCATAATTTTAATCAACTGTGTTGACATTTTACTAATTGCTGACTTGAACATGTTTTGTTGCATTGATCAATAACAATTAATATAAAGCACATTAGCTTTAACTTCATCTTGAAAGGGTTAAAAAAATGTTGAAGTTACAGATTTTAACTTTATTTTTGGGGGACTTCCTTTTCATTCAGTACATTTTAAACCTTATTCAGGTCCAGTTTTTGTCTGCTGCAGCGGTGATCCCACAACATGGATCAGAAAATCTGCAACACGATGAGGATCAATATACTGTACTGGGGCTGAGTGGTTAGAGCAGCGGTCCTTCAGTGCAAGAGTTGGGGGTTCAATTCCACCAGCAGTCACACGTTGAAGTGTCCCTGGGCAAGACACTGAACCCCTCATTGCCACCAGTGTGTGTCCCATCAGTGTATGAATGCAATAAAATCGCTATAAAGTATAAATACAGTACAATTCATTTATTCTGGAGATTTAATGTTTGGGGTTTTACATTTTGAAAATGTTCTGAATCCTGAACTCTTTCACCAGATGGTGTTTAAATTAGGGATGCACGATATTGGATTTGTGGCCGATAACCGATACCAATATTGTTATTTTTTCCCCACAGACTACATAACTTTCTCTGCTGTGGAATTAAAACACTACATTATTCTTCACGGTCTTTGTCAATTTGGCCTGCTACCAAATGCAGATGCCAAAAAGGGCCTGAAAATGATGCAACCCTTCAACTTGGATTATGTTTAATGTCAAATTTATTCATAACATTTACCGTACTCTAACACACGCACGACACTTGAAGTGTGCAAAGTGATACATTCTCCCAACTCTAAACTCAACGACAGGCGTGACGTCTTCAAAACGTTGTGCTGGTGCTGCAGGCGTCCTTGTCACTGGGTTGTCATACAAAAACAGCATCTTGGATATATAAACAGTGCCTTTTTATATTGGTGAGTTATTTTGATGGAATGGCTGATATTTAACTTTATCGCTAATATCGGTCGATATCAATACTACGCCGATAATATCGTGCATGTCTAATATAAATCCCACACGTTAGAGCTGAGACTAAACTTGAAGCTTGTTTAAATTTTTGAGTAAAACATTAACATTTAGTGAAAAACTAATAAAAAACTTACAAGATAATGTGACTTAAGCTCAACAAATTATTAATTTCTACAAAAAACTACCTCTTATAGACGTGTTTGATTTCTGAAAATCAACAAATGTGACCTTTTTTTTTAAAGTTTGTTTAGAGACAAGTTTATCTTTGGATTCACACTTTTTTTCATTTTATATAAACTAATGAACTGACAGAGTATTTAATCAGTAATTTAAAAAATATATCACTTTACTTGTTTTATCGCTGTATTGTTATAGTTTTGTTCGACTAATGGGTGTGTTTGCTGATCGTTCAGCTCCACGGTTATCTCAAGTGGCAAACAGGTGCTCCAATTTCTGCATCTTAACTTCTTTTTTCTCCTTTTCTTTTTCCACCTGGTTGTTCCGAGGTGAAACCAGTTTCTCTGGCGTGCAAGGGGGAGGTAATGAACCCGGGAGAACTGTGCGCACATTCACCGGTCGGATCCATTTTCAAATTAAACAACAGAGCTGAGGTGGAGTGCCAAAAAAAAATTAAAAAATCCTAACTCAGCTTCCTAAGACTTAACGCGAGAACTTCAGAGACGTCTATCCATGTATCCAAGAGCAGAGTTTGTCCCAAGAAAAAGTTTTAAAGCTAAATGCAAAATGTCAGCTGGTGTCATTTTAGCATCACGTTAGCATCAAAATGCAGACAACGACTAGAAAAAGAGCATTTACTGTGACAAAGTTGCAGGAATGAGCACTAAAAGAAGCAAAATGCCATCAAAAAGCTACAAGTAGCAGAAAAGCTGTTTTAGCTGCTAAAGAAGCCAAAAAATAGATCCAGCTTGTTGAAGCAGACCCTGTTTTTGATAGAAGTGAAAAATCTCATGGGGAATTCATAAGGATGTATGAAAAGTATGCAAAATACAAAAACCAAAAGTCGTGGCCCCCATCTGCTGAATGAGCCGAACGTTTTGATTTATGAAAAGCTAACAGTGCACAAGGTCTGCAGAAGTAGCGATCGAAAAATAAATCCATCCAGAACAATAAAACCAGGAAAACGACAGCAGAATCAGCGTCCAGACAAACATGGGGACACTTTTATACTTCACAACGACATATTTTTATACATTTAGACTTTTGCAAATGTTTTCCACCCAAAGGAACTTTTATAAGGGTGAAGTTGAGTTTTACAAGCACCATCTGATGAGTTTGTTTAAAAGAAAAATGTGCAACAAGAACGAGTCGACGGTGCCTGGTTAACATTTGATGAAATGAGACTTTAATGGACTTTAGAAATAAAAGAGGAGCTGCTCTGATTGCTTCTCAGTAACTTGTTCCACCATGATACAGAAACTGCATTTAGCGTTAGCTTCTAACACTCTGCAGAAAAGAGCAAACTCTAAAAGTTAAGTTAATGTCCAAGTGCATGACAGATATAAAAGATGATTTAGAAGTAACGGAACGTTTCATAGTACTTTTTGGCACAAACTGCCTTTATTTGCTATAAAAAGTTGACAATGCAGGAAATCCCAGAGTCCTAACTTTCATCGTGTTAATCTGCCGCGAGTCTGCATGGCAAGAAATGTCAACAACTCTCCTTTTGTGTTGCACCTCGTCACATGTTCTGCTTTTTTTATTTTATCAGTTTTACACCAAACGCAACCCCCGGTTTGGCTTTACAGCCGGTCTGCTGCTGTTTGCTCCGACGGATCAATGCCGCTCCGGAAGCAGGAGACGTTACAACCCCAAAGCCAACTGGAGGAGATGAAGCGTTGGGTCTCGAACTTCCGATCCCTAATGATGCTCATATAAGCGTTATCACCGGATCAATATCTAATAGCACACACTGCAAACAGTCACATCTGCACCACAGCCGCAGGTTTCTAATTACATTTTGCTGCCGTGTGAAGCTGAACAAACTGAACAAAGTTAAGTTTAACTCGTCGTTTGATGGTTGAGTTGGGAATAAACAAGGTTTATAGTTGTGAGCCCCATAAAGACTTGTAGAAAAAATTAATTATAGATTATAATTTTGTATTAATTAGTTACAGAAGGTGTTGTCTTGAACCTAACCAGGTGGTTGTGTACCTAAAAACTAAGTGTTGAACAGCCAAGGTACAATGTTATTTTAACTTTTGTTAAATTAATATTTTTACCTTCAAATGTTCCTCAAGACCAGTAAGTTGGACAACAATCACAGTTTTTATGTTCTGGAAGCAAAAATTATGTCAGAATAATTATTAAAGTCCAAGTTCACAGGAAATAAATTCAATGTGCCAAGGCCTTATTTGTGTTTCTTACTCCACTGGACCATCCAAGATGCATTTCCAGTCCCTGAGGGTCTTTATAAAATAATACTAGACATCTCATAGGAACCCAGAAGTTGAAGCTGCAGACCAGTGTCTCCTTAATCTAGCTCCAACACAAGTTGTATGTTGTATGGAACCAGTTCTTGTTGCTTTTGTATGTTTTAATATTCATTTTTCTGTTAGTTGTAATTCGTTATTTCCCGCAATAAAATAAAATAAAATAAATAAATAAACATAGAAAAAAGATCCTCATGATTGTGTCCGGGGTAAGTAGGCGGGGCTTAAAGGCCCACATGTATAAACTCTGGTTCCAAATATCCAATATAGCTGCTTCCATTAACTAAAATATTGTCTTTCGAATAACAGATAGCAAAAAACGTCCAATAACGTATTCACAAACCGAACCAGTAAAAAAAAAAAATAATAATAATAATTTAAAAAAAATAAACTATAAAATAGGAATGTTTGTTTTGAGAACTTACTGTCTTAAAATATCACTTTTATTCATAATTTATATATAAGTTCTAGAATTGTGACGCTCCAGGTGGCTGGCTGCATGTTGGAGTAGCGCTGTTACATTAATTCTAAGATTTTGCTTTTGGAAACTTTAATTCATCTTTTGCTGGATGTAAATCACTTTTTTGGATGATTGTTTCCTCTGGTATCAGATGCTGTGCAGCTGGAAGGATTTTTTGCTCAAACCTTTTTAGTTTTGTACATTTGTTATGATGCTTAATCACAACAAGGCGTATTTATTTATGTATTTATTTGTTTGTTTATTTATTTATTTATTTATTTATTTTTTACAACCGAGAGCAGCTGATTAATATCTCCAAAGCTCAAATAATATCTCAGCTACAACCCTAAATCTCAAATGAGTTGAAAAGGAGGCGCCGTAGATGCATTCCCGTCTCCTTGCTGGCTGTGCTCGAGTGCCAGACCACTGAGATCCTGGAACTAGCAGGAAATGCGGCTCATGACAGTGGAATGACTGGGATAGTCCCCTGACACCTACAATTGGCTGTCCGCAGCGACGAGGAGCTTGGCAGGCTGCTGGGAGGAGTGCCCATCGCTCTGGAAGGAGTTTATCCCGGCACTCAGGTGGTCCTGCAGTCCAGGGAAACTGAAAGGCCAACCGAGTCTGGGTGGACGGATCAGATGGCATCTGCGACCAGTTACTTCGGATCTGCTGTGGGACAGACCCTTACAAGGGATCCTTCCCACCTACAGTCATCAGTGTCTGTAAAATCTCTTAATGAAATGAGGATAATGAGTTACAACATTTAATTTCTCTTTGGGATTATAAAGTATTTTTGAATTTAGTTGAATCGTTTATCACTCCAGCGTTGCAAGAACACTGACATTGCATCAAAACCTTAAGCAAAAAAACTTTTCTTTAAAAAAAAAATCTCTTTTACAGGTGACAGAAGAGCACATTTTCACCACCGGTTGGGCTGTGGTGTAAACCCCCTGCAGCAGAAGACCCAGAAAGACGACGAGTGCTCCAGCAAATTGCACACAAACATTAAAAAAGCATTGCCAGGCCTTTAGAGTACTTTGCTGTTTAAAGTAGTTTTGAACAAGTGTGTCAATTATAATGCAAACTGGGCCATCTGAAACTTTTTTCTCATGTTTCTGCTTGAATGAATATTAGTTTCTCTTTTACAAAGCTATAATATACAACACATGACCATCAAAAATACACAGCCCAACCATTTTCTTGTGTATTTCAGACATTTTCAAACCGTTGCCAGTCGTCTCCTTGTTTATTAAAAGTTGTTTGTGGGGTGAATCCTTGGTAACTGCTTAAAATCTGTGTTTTGTTTGCAGCCAAAGCCTCCCAGCTAAATGTTCCACCTCTCAATCAAAGAAATAAAAGGGGCGGTTAAGGTTCAGACCGTGCAGAAATAGCACTGCGGAGCCCCGCGGTAGGTGGAGAGGCAGGCAGGGCATCTCGTGCAAGCTGCTATGCGTGAGTAGAGTGTTTGGATCCTATTTCAAGTTTAGACAGAAAGGGGCTGAACGGCTGCCAGGTGAACAGAGCAGCGCAGGTACTGATTTTGCCCCGTGTTTATGCTTACACAAAAACAGCCTACAGCGCTGCTCAATGGAGGTAGGTCCTATCAGCTGCAGCGATAAAGCGAGGTGTCTATGGCTGAGATCAATCGTTTCTCCTTTTTTATTTTTCCTCTTCTCCTCCGCCCTTCTCCACTCCCTGAAACCCCTCCGAGTCCTTCCAGCTTGGCACGAGACGGGACGGTAGTGTGCGAAGAGCTGACATGGACGATAGCGGCAGATATGGCCGGAGGTATGGAGCCCGTGTGGCCCGCATGGCTGAGGTTCAATGACAGACATGCCCCAACAGTAACATTTTAGAGTCTGGATTAAGGGGTGCAGTCAGGTCTCGTTTCCTCTTGAGAGATATGTTTTGAGTTTCTGTAGATCATTGTCAGATTTATGGGTTTGAACGAGCTCTTTAAAGTCCTTAAAAGTCTTCGGCTGATAATGTGAAGCTCTCAGGCCTTAAAGTTAGAGCAGAAAGAAAACAATGAATGAAGAGATTCTTGTATGAGTTTAGGCACAGAAAGTACCAGAACACTGGGGGTCTTGCCTTAATCAAACAGGAACGTTGTGAACTTTCACTCATTGTTCTTCATCTTGGTTCTTGCCATCTTGTTTGGTTCAGTTTCAGGTTATTGTTTAGACACATGGCTCTAGAAGAGTATCTGTACAACTGACGATGAGACTAACATTCGCACAATGCTGCCGATTTTAAGTGGAACAATAGACGACAACCGAACTCTTAGACGTTTCACCCCGATCCAAAAAGTGTCTTCAGTTCTTTAGATGAGAGTTGAAATGTTTTCAAGAAACAAAAGACATCAAGTTATAGTTAACTGCTTAAAATTGTGGGATTGTCAGTTTCCTGTCACCTCCAACTTCACCCTCACCTACAAATGATCTAATCTCTTCACCTGCACCTGATTTAGAGCTGTCATTTCTAACCCGAACCCGGAGCCATAATAATGTTTTGCAGGCCTGGCCGGTGTCGGGCTTTTGATTGCATCAGCGGACGCGCGTGGCTGACGATCTATTTATATGGCAACATGGTTTGCCATACCATCACCAGCCAAATGCGGCCATTTGACCGCACGCTGACCAGCCCTGAAAGAGGTTTAAAAAAAAAGTTCAGTTAAGCTTCAAATGGACTACTGCCAGCGATCCATCACCCAAATGGACATTCATTCAGTCGTTGCAACCAGCAGAGGCGCACGACCGACGACCCAAACAGGTGAGATCCCAAAATATCTGACATGTCAGAGCAGGGTCCGTGTCTGAATAATGCAGAATGCAGGCAGAAGCAGAAAGGACAAGCACCCCCTCAGCTCCGATCTTCTGCCCCCATTAGCCGCGCACATCCACCGACCATTAATAGCTATGTAAGCAGTCAAAGCTTAATTAAAAATGTTGGCGGGGTGGGGGGGGGGGGGGGGGGGTCAGGTTCGGACCTGTAATTACTGTTAATTCGTCTGGCGGGTTGGGGTTCGGAAATGATGGCTACAGACTGGGGCAGATTTTTTGTGCCCACATGCAACTCTAACCTGATCAACGACCAGCACTCAGCCAGACATTCAACCAGCTCTGTAAATAAATGAACACTTTTAAACTTGTGTCCAAGTCTCTTCAGTCTACCTGTTTGGGGTCATTCAAGTTGAAAATGGTCATACCGCAGATGACAGAGGATCTTCACTGATGAAAAACTCCTAATTTTGTAACATAAATACAACCATCAAAAGTCATCTTGGCTTTTCTTTCATCCCAGGAACCAGGGTTCAACCAACAAGCCCTCAGATGCAAGCCTTGCTTCTGGGGTGTGTCCTTTTCCAAGGTTTCCTCTTGCATGGTCATCATCAAGATCCTTGGTCTGTCACCTCCTCTGAGGCCAGTCCACCACGGGACACCCAAAGGGGCAAATGCCCCAAACATCATGGCCCTTGAAGTCTCCAGTGTATTGAAACTTCATTATGTTGACTGGGTAGGTAAAACCTGACTTCACCTGGATACCTCCAGGTTTTTGGAGAAAGTTACACTAGATACTCCAAAACAGACCATAGAGCTCACTGGGGGGAGTGAGAAGTTGTGTCTTTGTTGGCCTGGAAATACCTTAGGATCCCCAGGAGGAGCTGTAGGTTGCCCCTGGACTTGGTGCCCACTCAATGGATGAATGGAAAGACAGAAGTACTGAAGTGTGGTTCATTCATCAATTTAAAGAAATTAACCAGCATTAGTCAATATAAAAGCTGAACTCAGAGAGAAATTAGATTAATTTCTATTTTTTTGTATGTTTTTATATGTCATATACCACAGCAAGAATAAACTATAGAACCAACTCCAACTTGATGCATTTATGGTGTGTTACAGTAATTTATCTGTTACTCAAACATCCAGTGATGCTTGTGGGTGATCAGAGAAAACTTGAAGTTACTGTATTTAATGGACTTTGATGAATCTGGACCAAAAAGAACATGAAGTAGATCTACTCTTTGCCAAATGAATTTGAATTGCGCCGCTCGGGGTGGCTGCATGTTGAAGTAGCTCTGTTACATTCATTCTGAGACATTGCTTTTGAAAACTTTAATTCTCGTTTTCTGGATGTGTCACTTTTATTTGGATGGTTGTTTCCTCTGGTATTGGATGCTGCGCAGCTGGAAGGATTTTTACTGAAACTTTTTTACTTTTGGACATTTGTTATGATGCGTAACCATAAAACAAGTTTTTTTTTAAACAACTGGTAGCAGCTGATTAACATCTCAAAAGCTCAAATAATTTCTCAACTACAGCCCCAAATCTCAAATGAGTTAAAAAGGAGGCTCCACGGATGCATTTCCATCTACCTGCCTGTGCTCAAGTGCCTGACCACTGAGATCCTAAGATCTCCTAAGGAGATCCTGGAACTGGCACGTGGCTCGTGACAGCAGAAGGACTAGGATCATCCCCCAGCACCTGCAGCTGCTAGCTGCAGCAACGAGGAGGTCGGCAGGTTGCTGGAAGTAGTGGCCATCGCTCTAGGAGGACTTCTGCCTGGCATTCAGGCGGTCCTGCAGCCCAGAGGAACCAAGGGGCTGAGTCTGGGTGGATGAATCGGACAGCATCTGTGGTCACTTTCTTCAGATCCACTGTGAGATGGATCTTTACAAAAGATCCTTCCTGCCTACAGCCATCAGTATCTAGAACATCTCTTAATGAAATAAGGATTTAATTTCCCTTTGGGATTAATACATTATTATTGAATTGAATTGAACTAAACCTAAATAAACATCAAAACCAACACTAAGCTTGAAGTGACAAGTTGCTTTTCTGCAGTTTAGCTTGATCTAATTAACCTCGGGAATGAATGTGTTAGGATGCTTCAAGAAATGGTGCACGAGGATTTTCTGCAACAAAATGTAAATCTTTAATTCATGGAAAGCCTCAGTCTGAGAGTTAAAATCAAAGGAGCTGTTTTAAAATGTGATCAATGTGCAATATCTTTGGTTGAAAGTGCGCAGAGGATCAAAATTACAGCTGGCATGATTGAAAACTGGGCGGCCAGGAGGAAAGCCGCAGTGACATCACTGTCGTTGCACACAATCTAGATTTCGGCATTCCCGAGCCGCCTTTTACTTTTCCTTCACCTATGCTTCACCTCTTTCCTTAATTACTTTAATCATACCCTTGTTGGCTTTATGTATTTATATCTATTTTTTTCCCTCTCTGTGGATCTGGCAGGGTGTGAACACCTCAGGTAAGAAAACAGGTGAACCAAAATAGCAACAGGCAGCTAGCTGCCAAGTGACTTCGGGATACACAGCTTCGTTTGAACAGAATTCATTTATCAGTCGTTGACACAAAGGCTGCACAGGTTTTTTTTTTTCCAAACCCAGCCTTGTGAGTCATTGCATGTATTCATGTCTGTTTACATCTATAATATGTGTCATGCAGGAACGATCGGTGCTTTACGCAACAGTTCTGGGTGTATTTGTTGTGGAAAGTTAGGCATCAAAACAGCTACATGGTAACTTTGTTCCTCAGGTGTGCAACGGACAAAATCCTCCTCCTGCCATTTAGATTTCAGAGGAGCGCAGCGTATCAGGCAGCGAGCATCGACAGCCTGTGTTTTAGGATAATTACAGTAATCACCGTTTGAGGAATAAACTAGATGGAACGCGCGCGTCTTCAGTTTTTCAGGAGAACGGTTTCTCACAGTTTCAAACCAGCACCTGAGCAGTCACCGTTCCAATCAAACCCCCACAAACAAAAAAAAAAACAACCTGTGCCGGCACTGCGTTGGCTGCAGCAGTGAGTGGAATTGTTGTGGAATGCCTGAACTTTTAGGCCGCCTACCCACCAGACGCAGCGCTGTACCTACCTGTGCGCTGCACTGAAGCATGTCTACTATCAGCGGCTTCTAAATTTGCTCCAGGGAATGTTGGGAATGTCAGCTACGCAGTTGCCTGTTGTTGCCAATCCTTCCCTGCCCAGCTCACACACGGCCCACGCCGTGTTTACACAAAGACATGGGGGCCGGACACCCTTCAGTCAAAGAAAACAAAGATGAGATACAGGTAAGAAGTCACCCAAAGACATGCAGACAAGGGTTAGCGTGTGAGCACAGACCTTGGCAGAGGTGGGGCTATTTTTGGAGCAGCGAGGGATTCACCCGATGAATTTACATAACTGGAATTCCACTCATGTCAGCACTTAAAACCAGATTTCTCTTGCTGCTCAAAGGAGATCCTAAAGAAAAACAGGTGCGCCAAAATAACACGATGCCGATTTTGGAGGCGCACATGACAGAACGTTGTTTTTTAGTTTTACTTTAAATCCAACTTCAACTGTCTGCTTAGATATTGTGAATCTTTCCTATTTATAAATTTGTTTTTGTTAAAGAAAACACAACGATGACTGTAAGAACACCCAGCGTTTAAGGCGTATCGTCTGCATCACAGGCGTCATCAATCTTCTAATCAGTCTGCCTGTTTAAAGGGTGACAGGTAGTCACAGGGCTGTTTGGCATCATGGTGTGTAACACACTGAACATGGACCACAGAAAGCTGAGGACAGAGTTGAGCTTAACAAGACAGCGATAATTAAATCATCTCTGACTACAGAGATGATTGAGAAGGTCCACAGGACTGGAGACAACCTCCCATATCCACATGACGACAACGACAAATTGAAGAAACATAATATAAATGGTAACCAAAGAGCACAGTGCATCTTCCAAAGAGATTAGAGGTGAACTCCAAGGTCAAAGGTCCCATCAGTGTCAGATCTCACCTTCGGTCGCTGTTTGAGACAAAGTGGACTTAACGTAAGACGACACCAAATAAATGAACGACAGACAGGAATTTGCCCAAATGCATCGTGACCAGCTGCAAAGTTTCTGGAACAATGTCCTTTGGACAGATCCCAAATCTAAAACTGAAAAACACAAACCTGGAGTGGTCATCCTCCAATGCAGGAGTTGGGGGTTTGATTCCACTACAGTCACATGCTGAAGTGTCCCTGGGAAAGACACTGAACCTCTCATTGCCTCCAGAGTGTCCCATCAGTGTCTGAATGTGATGAAGCTCTGATTAGTCTCTGTAGAGATCTAGTGCTGTATGAACGGGTACATGAGGGCACGGATTGTGTCGTAAAGAGCTTTGAGTGTCTTGATAAGATGGAAAGGCGCTACACAAGTACAGTCCATTTGGTGGGACACGGAGGATGCTCGGTTCTGTTCTGGTGCCGCTGTGCTGCGTCTGAATCTGCACAATGAAATCCATCAAGGCACGATGGAGCAAACTGCCGCCCCGTGACACAAATCTTGGACTCAGCAGGTCATGATGGGTCCTCCAAGAGGATAATGACTCAAAACGTACAGCCACAGTAAAAACATGCAGGGAGGACTCAGAACCAAACACCGGACAGTTCTGAAGTGTCCTGAGCTCCTTTGTTGTGGGAGGTCTGCTCTACCAGCTCCTGCTCCCACAGTCAGAATCTAACCTCACCTGGGATCCTGCAGCTTGAAGGGCATGAGGAGTATAAGAAGCTTCGGAAGCCGCTCATCCATCGCTGGAGCGTTACCTGCCATCTTGTTCTCTGTTTGTGGTCCAAGACAAAATAATGACTTGTGCTTTTTTTTCCGTGCCTCCAGCGTTCATGAGATCTCCTCTGTGCCTCGTCAGCTGCCCCCACGCCTTCCACTTGCCTTTCACCTGCACTTCTACCACCTGGAACCATTTGGCTCCACCAACGTAAGAGAACTGCAACATCAGGGTTCCAGCCCCTCCCCTGGCTTATTGCATACATCTCACCTTGTAAATAAACAAAACCTTGTAAATAAACACTGCAAACTGATTATTTTGTGTGTTTTTCTGTACATCAGAACCTTAAAGTAGAAGCTGAGCTTTCACTTCTCAGATAATATGACGGCTTTAGATCTTGTTTAATCCAAACATCCAAGAAAAAAATGATAATGAGATAAGTTTCCGATACCTGGAGGGAAATCGTCGCTCATACCCACATTTTAAATACCACCTGGAAAATAAAAATAAAAACTGCGAACAGGTGTGCTGCCTTTCACAGCAAATCACTTCACCACAGGTGTGCTCGTGCATGTACAGGCCTCTTGGCAGAGTTGGTGAAATTAAATACAGCCCCGTCGCAGATTTGCGAAGGAAAAAAAACTCACAAAGACGGCACACCTTCCACCATTCAAGCTGTGTGGGACTCTCTCTGCACCTTGTCAGAGCGGTGATAATGACAGCACGCACGGCTCTGCCGTCTTCAGCTCAGGTTGTAGACGCGCAGCAGTCGACCTCCACAGTTTCAGATGAAACATATTTGGGGTTTGAGTCGCAAGAAGAACCTGCAGACAGACGAGGAAGCGGTTCGTGGAACAGAAAACGCCGATAAGTTGACAAAAGGTTGTTTGATTTAAAGGTCATTGAACTGTCGTGAAGATGAACCAAAAATATTGCCACGAAAGAAACAAAACTAAGATTTTGTTCCTTAGACGGATGATTAATGTGACCTTAAAAGAGGCTGCCAGCTACCAAGTGTTTGTTTACCTTTATGGAAACAGCCAAAGTGTCTGAAAATTTGATTTTGATTTGATTTGATGTTTATTTATTCATTTTAAAAGAAGAATAAAAAAAAACAGTTTCGTCAGATACAAGAATACAAATAGGATAAAATGAAAGGAGCAGAAAGAAGAAGAAATCTTATTATGTCTGCCCCTTATT
>JARVLU010000803.1:4004455-4014546 GCA_031762415.1 Simpsonichthys santanae
AAGAGGGAGGAACATAGAGTGACCTATAAGAGTGGAGGAAGGAGTACGCAGGTCGACTACATTCTGTGCAGAAGAGGGAACCTGAGGGAGATTGGAGACTGTAAGGTTGTGGCACTGGAGAGCGTGGCCAGACAGCATCGGGTGGTTGTGTGTAGAATGACTGTTTTATGTAAAAAGCACAATCTTCTGCAGCATTTTTTGAAGAATTTAAAGAAATCGGAACGGGTTTTGTCTTTGTACCCAGCTGTTTAAACTTCCTGAAGATCCAGTTTCAAAATGATTATTTGCCAAGTTGTCTATAAAATGTAGACAGACTCCAAATGCTGCAACATTTCTTCGTTAGAACGTTTATTTTTATTAATAAAGAAAAAGCTGAATGCTCAGGCTCGTTTTCATCCCTTTGTAAGCCCATCACAGCCGGTTCTGATTATATGCTGGACTTTTAATGCTTTGTTGCACAACTTTACAGACAAGAGTCTAAAAAATAACATTTTTCTGTCATTTCAGTTGCTCTGCATTAATTTCAACAACTCAGTTGGCTAAATAATAAAGTCTAAACCCCAATTCTTGATTTGAACAAAGAAATAGTTGAGGCTGATTACATAAACGTCTCTGTTTAAAGTGAAAAATATCATTTTTTGCTCAGGTGAACCGGTTCAAAAGAACCAGGAAGTGGGTCTGTTTGTGTAATCATTTCAACTTTTCATTCTTGGGAGGTCACTGGTTAATTTGGCAGTTTTAAACCTGCAAGAACCAAACCAGCATGTGTTTCTTTCTGTTCAGGACAATAATTTCCAGAATAATCTTGTTTTTATGATCAAGACTGATGTTTGAATCTGCAATCAAAGGACCAGTGGTACCAAATAACGTGCTATTAGGGAAAGAAACCACACACAAACAAAGCTTAAATGCTTTAGAAACTAAATCTTTCACATAACTTCACCCATCACCTTTTGTTTTATGCAAAAGGAAGTGACTAAGCCTCCTTTTGGTGATCCTTTAAGAGGCTAAAAAAGTGGGTAGTGAGCAAACAATAAGGAACAAAATAGTGTAAAAACACACCAAGTTATGATCTATGATAAATGTGATGTAAGTAAAGCCTCTCAGTGACATTTGTCCTCACAGTCTGCAGCTTTCAGCTCCCACGGTGATATTTATTGGTCTCTTGGTCCGTTTTCCATCTCTGCTGTGTTCTGAACATGATAACATACAGCCTCCTCCCTTCACTTTGACCCTCAGCGTCTATCGCTCATCCTCTACATCGAGTTAGGCACTAAAAGAGGAATGCTGGGACTTTTTTTTAATCTCTCATATATGGACATCCTAACATACATGTTTGCATCGAGGAAACTAAATGTCTTCATTCACTCTTTTGAGCTGAGTTGTGTTCCACCGTCTACTTCTGTGCTGAGTTTGCTTTTAAACTGACTTGAAAACTGTTCACAGATTCATGAGGTATTTTGCTAACAGATAGACAAAAAGAACATGCGCACCCATGAACATGAGCAGTTACATGATTGATCACCTACAAGCCATGTTCAAGGTACATGTTTAAGGTTAGTGGTCACAAAAACAAGGATTACCATGTTTCCATCCTAAGAAATCCTCAAGTACACAAAACAAAACACAAGTACTAGTGTTAAAGAACATACTCCTTTTTTTTTTGTATTTTCATGATAAGTTTTTTTGTGCACTCGCTCTTGCTCAAGGTGGACGCCTTTTCCTTTCCCTCCCCTGTTCTCCTCTTCCTCCTGCTTTTGCTCTCTGTGTGTCTTGGAGCTCCTGTTACACATCTTCCGAACCAAAAAATACTATTATGGATCTGGTGAGCTGGGATTTCAACGCAATCGACAAAATCTTTTCAACAAAACGACAGGGTCCTGAAGAGCCCTCATGTCCCGCTGAGACTCATGTTGCAGGATACGTCATGGACCCGTGTGGGGTGTGGGAGCTGATGTGTCTTTCAGTTCTGTTTCAGGAGGACGCTGAAGACTTTTATATAATTGGATTCATGATAGCAGGGTTTCTACTTTTTGGCATTGGCGGGTACCTGTTATCAGCTTTTGAGGAAGACAGTGGCAGCAGTTTTGGCCATGACAAAACTGCCAAGTCTGTGTGAAGGTTTGATTTGTGCTACGAGTGCTCAAAATCAGCTGATCATTGAGCTAAACCATAAGATGGAAGCAGTTTTTGAGAATCGCAGGACACCTGCTGCTTGTAGGACTCGCCAGCATGTTGGAGACGACCTTGAATGAGGCTCATAGCACGGATCAGTGGAATGCCCACTAATCTGGCCATTTTAGATCTGGAAAGTACCAGTAGGACTCTGGGCTGACAAGAAAAAATCAGTCTGCCAGAAAAAAAAAAAATCAATAATTGTGGCTTATCTGAATCTGACTTCCCCGTTCGGCTTCGGAAACAGGCCGACTATCAAATTTTTCCTGGGACATGGGTAAATAAGGAAAGACTTGGTCTATTGCACCTATTAATTCTGAAAATTCCACTTTACCATTTACAAAATTTCAAGTTCAACTATAGCTTATGGTAATGTGTACGAGAGACAATGTTACAACATTAGTTATTTTCCTGTGACTTGTATAGTAAAATAAAGAAAATACAAACTGGTAGAAGCGAATAAACATTAAATGAGTTAACAAAAAGTAAATAATAGATTAAAACACTTAACTCTAAAATGGTAAAAGGCAACAGCAAATGAGGATTTTATGTTATATAGATAATATAAACAAGAAAACCGAAGGCAGCAGTGAAGAGAAGTGCAAAAAAATGCAAATAAATAAATAAATGATAATAATAGGCAGCATAGTGGCTCAGTTGGTAGAGCTGCCGCCTCTCAGCGAGAAAGTCACCGGATCGAATCCCAGCCTGGGAGCCTTTCTGGGTAGTGTTTGCATGTTCTCTCTGTGCATATGTGGGTTTTCTCCAGGTACTCCGGTTTCCCCCCACAGACTAAAAACATGCATGTTAGGCTGATTGGTGACTCTAAATTGTCTCTAGGTGTGAGAGACTGAATGGTTGTTTGTCTCGTTTGTCTCTATGTGTCCCTGTGATGGATTGAAGGCCTGTCCAGGGTGTCCCCTGTCTCTTGCACAGTGATAGCTGGATATGGGCATCAGTGACCCGCGTAACCCAGAAAGAAAGAAGCAGGTAAAGATAATGGATGAATGGAACTAATAAAACAACTTTCAAGTAATAAAAAAAATTCTCAGCTATAAACAACATATACTGTATACAGTATTCGGCTTTATTTAGATACATCGAGCTTTATTTAGATATATTTAGCTTACAAATCTTTCTCGGGGGCATGGGGTAGAGGCAGGGCAGCCGACCTGGGACCAGAAAGTCCCAGGTTCAATCCCCAGCCATTCCCACATGCCGTGGTGTCTCCGAGCAAGACACCCAATCCCTAATTGCTCCCGGGTGCTTACATAGCTGCCCACTGCTCCACCTGGGTGTATCTCAGGTGTGATGGGTTAAATGCAAAGACATAATTTCACCATTGCACGAAACATACAGTGATGTCAATCTCAGACTTCCCTTCCCTTTAACATTTTGTTGCAGCAGCTAAATTTAAACTTATAACTCAGCAAACTCAAAAATGACATAAATGTGGCAAAAATCAACTCAAAACACCCACATTTACACACAAAAAAATTAAGAACAAATGATTAAATGCAGAAAAGCAGTTTTTATTTAAAATTTCCATTCAGGAAAAATCTTTGAAATCCTGATGTTTTGTAGGCAAAAACAGGAATTAATATTGAATTTTACAATAATTTAACTGCTTTGAAAAGGCAAAAAAAAAAAAAAAATACATGTTTAAAAGAGCCATTGTTCTGGAAAACATGCATGATTCTTTATAATCTGGTTGTGACTACAATTAGGAAGAAATTTCAATCTTTCTACAGATTATTAAATTAAAATTTGGTAATCTGTAAATATAAATACATGTTGAATTGTGCTCACTAACCAAAATACATCAGAATATTTAATATATGATTTAAAGCCCAGGTGTAACCTTTGCCCTTCTGTGTCTAATCACATCTGAGGACGAGCGAAGGAGAAGAAA
The DNA here is from genome assembly GCA_031762415.1 of Simpsonichthys santanae. Lineage (NCBI taxonomy): Eukaryota > Metazoa > Chordata > Actinopteri > Cyprinodontiformes > Rivulidae > Simpsonichthys > Simpsonichthys santanae. Next base: position 4,008,543 of record JARVLU010000803.1, read on the forward strand.
GGACCACTGGTGGAGTGAGAGGCTGCAGGATGACATCAGGAGCAGACGGGGGAACGGTCCTCTGTAGGCCACATCTCCACCAGAGTGGAGTTTCCTCTGCGAGCAACATTCCTCGTCTTATCAGCTCCAATGATCTGCCGTTCTCATCGTGCCCAAACAGGGAGAGCCCGACCTGAGAGAGGCTGAACGAAAAGCCTCTCCTTCACTTTAGGCCAACTCTCTCCGTCTGTTGGCTGGTGATGGACTGATAAGGTGAGAAGGAAAACAGAAATGTGTCTGCCTCTCTGAGGAAGTCTGACCTGCACACTGAGCATGCTCCAAAACGCAAGGAGGAATGTAAATTATGACAAGTAAGTGTGGAAGAAAACTATAATATTGGTTAAACATATATGTTTTTTCCACTTGTTTGGTCTTAAGGGTATTTAAAAACCTTTGCACAACTCATTTGTCTTTTTTTTTCTCCTTCATTTCAAATTTCTGATCTGGATCAGGCAGATGATTTATTGCAGGTCTATTCAACAAAACTGCTCAGGGGTCCACAGTTTCTGAAATCCATCAGCTCGGGGGCCGGACATCCAGCGATCAAAATCATTATGTAAATAAACCAAAGTTTACAATGATCTGCTACCTTTTAAACTTGTTTATTTTATTGCATTGCATCATAAATACAATAAACAGAACCCAGAACCCAAATGTAGAACCCAAAAAATAAATATACGGTATATATAATTTTAAATGAAGTGGGCTGGATTGAAGTCACTTTCCGGCCCACGGGCCACAAGTTGAATAGCCCTGATTTATTGTATCATTTATAACCTATTTCCTTCCATATGTTCATGGTTTGGCAGATTTACCACCATTAGTTTTTAGTAAGACTCCATATAATCTATAAAATTAAGCATTACAGTAGAGAAAATGTACTTTATTCTTGCAGAAAACTGTTGAAATATTTGAAATAAGCCAAAATAAATAAATAATTGAACAACATAAATACAACATTACTCTCATGGATTTGTTAGATATTAAGATTGTTTAATAATTTAAGACCTCATCAAACTCTTTTCAAACTCCTTTCCTAAGAGAAAGTCTAATAATAATAATAATAATAAATAAATAAAAACATTTGGTGTGCACATGCAATCGACAACAAAACAAATTTGATTTTTATTTTCCAAGTCTGGCAGGATTTTATTCCTAACTTATTGTATATCTTCATTTTGGCAAACTTTGGCATTCCTTCCTGAATACTGTACTGTATTTTTTTCTAACAGAGGAACAAAAAAATTATTCTATAGCCCAAATTGTATTATCTTTCTGAAACAGCAACTTGTTTTCTGTGGCTATGATACCCCTTCACAGTTATACATTTTAAATGGAGCGTTGATTCTTACATTTGAGTAATTTTGCGTTCCTCATTTTCATCCATTTCATGGTTTAAAACCACGATGAACAAAACAATTAAAACTATTTAAGCAGAGTAAAGCTCAGACTTTGAAACATCCCTTTAACTGCAGCTGTGACACGGCAGATTTTAAACACCATCAGTCCAAAGAGAAGTGTCTGATGGACACCATGAGAGGAACGAACAACCTCCTCAGGCTGCTGGAGGTCTCTGCAACAGGCGACCAGTCTGGGAACATGCAGGAGCCCGAAAAGTTGATTTGTTTCTGGGGCAACTTTATGAATACTTATAATTATATAAAATGTTAAAGAGAAATCAATGTGTACAAAGACAGCTGGTAAGGACAAAAAAAGTTGTACATTGATTATTATTATTATTTTTTTTTTAATAATTTATCTGAATTTTTAAGGTTTTACAGTATATTTTGTATGAATGCTGCATGGACACAATAAAACCTGAACATGTAAATCATGTAAATGTGTTAAGATTTTTAAGTCATTCTTGATGCATTTGTGTTGGGGGCGACACGGTGGAGCAGCTGCTAGAGCTGTGCCTCTCAAGCAGAAAGTTGCCGGTTTAAATCCTGACCGGGGGCCTTTTTGGGTGGAGTTTGCATGTTCTCTCCATGCATGCGTGGGGTTTCTCTGGGTACAGTAGTCCCTCGCTACTTCGCGGTTCGTGCCCTATCGCGGTTTTTCAAAATAAGATTAGACATGACACACAATTGGCTGATTGATGGATGGCATGGAATTTTTATTTAAAACAAATTATTTTAAATTATTTAGCACCTGCTGCACCTGTGTGCAGGCCAGAGCTGCAGGATAAACATCCTGCTGCAGCTGATCAGCTGATCTCGGCGCAGAGTGGAGAAGTGGGCGTGGCCTAGAGCTACTACTATCCCTACTTTGGGGTTTTTCACTTAATGCAGGGCTTGAGGCACTACTGTTCCATTTTCCTCCCACAGACTAAAAACTTGAATGTTAGGCTGATTTGTGACTCTAAATTGTCCCTAGGGGTGAGTGAGACTGTGAATGGTTGCTTGTCTCATTTGTTTCTATGTGATCCTGTGATGAACTTACGACCTGTCCAGGTTGTCCCTTGTCTCTCACATAGTGTTTGTTGAATATGGGCACCAGTGACTCCCCGTGACCCGAAAAGGAAGAAGCGGGTAAAGATAATGGATGGATGGATGTTCAGGTACTTTAAACTGGCTAAACATATTTGTATGTTTGATGCAGCTTGTAATCAACTCAGGCTTTGATAATATTTGTTGGTCTTTTGTTCTGTTGCAAAGAAATAAACCATTAAAGATGTCAAAGGTGTGGCTGCTTTCCATTTTGTTTTTGGGCGTAGACCATCTGTTTTATTTTACATCAGCTTGTCTTACTGTTTGAAAAAGCTCTAGTTTCACAGTTGGGGACACTTTAATCTTAACATTTAGGATTTTTTTTTATTACATTTTCAAGCTAAATGCTGAGTATTTTCATTCTGCACACAACGGTCAAATTAAAGTGAAACATTTCAAATCTTGGAACATTTGTAAGTTTGAAAAAGTTGATATACGAGTAAAAAGTACTGGCCTCATGGTTAGACACAGGGCTGGTAGCAACAAATTAAACCAAAGTAAGCTGGTGTTGTTGTTCTTTGCCACCAGGATTTAGATGGTGACCATTTTTATAATTTGTTATTCAAGCTTGACTCTTTAAAGTATCTTGGTCTGCAATGGTAAAAATAAATAAAGAAAGAAGTTTTATTAATGTACAAACCATTTATAGATGGGAACATGCACTGTATTTTAAATTGTATTTGTTGAATTAAAAATAAATGCTTGAAACTTTAAATAAATGTAAATTAATTCCTCAAACATCTGGAAATTAAAAAAGGAAATTCAACCTCCTGAGAACATGGTCAGATTTCATGTTTTGGGTGATTTTGGTGTTTAAAGCATAAAAACAAAAGTCTGACTCCAGAGCCAATCAAAGGAACAAGAAAGGAGGTGGGAGGGAGTTCACAATGACGGACGAGGAGGAGAAATAAATTGAGCAAGAGTGAGAAGGAAGGAGAGGAAGGGAGGGACAAAAGAGGAGGCAAAGAAAGGAAAAGTAATGCAAGAGAGCTGAGCTGCCTTAGGGTTACAGGAATGTGGAGGTTTGTGAGTTCAGGAGAGTTCAAAAGTGTGTGTGTGTGTGTGTATGAGAGAGACATATGAGTGTGTGAACAGTGGGGCGACTGAGGAGAGCAGCCATAGAATTAATTACCCAATCAAGATAACAAGCCAAGGAAAGACATTAGGGAGGTCACACCAAAATTAACCTCTTGGTCTAAATCACACTCACTCACACACACACGTGCACGCACACACGCCCAGTCACGCACACACACGAGCACTACGGAAAAGGTCTAAACGTAGAGGCTCGTTGCAGAACACTTCGAATGAAAAAAGCAGACAGCGGCGCTCTTATTTTGAAGCATTTCCTGTATTCTGTAACTTTTCAGGAGAAGTGTGTGTGTGTGTGTGTGTGTGTGCATGTGTGTGTGCTCATGTGTGTAAAGTGACTCTACCTGTGCTGTAGCAGAGACTCTGGCAGAGTCAGGTTGTTTACAGTGGGATATTGAGTGAGTCGCGGGGCCGGAGTGGAGTGGAGTCGGATGTGGTTCACACATTCCACCAGAGACTCGGATTACACTGCAGGAAACACCGAGCCTGCAACACACACTCCGCCTGACTCTGATTTATAAACACCCTGCTCGATGGGACACACAAACTCTCTGAGACGCAGAGCAAAGAGCTCACACAGCCTCTCTGCACCCAAGCTGAAACTCCCTCACCTCCTCTTGCTTAGCCTTTTTCTTTCCATTCTTCTCTAAGTGAACAACCGTTTTTTTAAAAAACTGAAACAAGTAAAAAGTTTAAATATCAGAGTTTATTATCGCCTTATTTTGTCCAAGCTCTTACTTGATCTACAACTGTCACCATACGACGGTCTTTTTTTGATATGTCTTTGAAGAGTGTCTGAAAATTCATCAATACTGCACTCTGTGTGTGTCTGCTAACTCTGATGTACAGGTGGGGTCAAAGGTCAATCAGTCAATATATTCACTATTCTGCAGTGATCTTAAGAAACATTTCTATTCAAGATCTTCCAGCATTTTTATTTAGAATTTGGTTGTTTTCTTATAATTTCTGTCCAATATCTGACTAAAGTCAATGTTTGTGTGTTTGTTTATTAAGCAACTTAATTCCATGAGCAACTCAGAATAAAAAAAAAAAAAAAAAAAAAAAAACAAGTTTCTCTTTTTGTGACGGGGGAAAAAAACACTAAATTTGAGGCCATTTGCTGCAAACAGCTTTTTGTAAAACAATTTGATCTAATTAATTTAGCTGAATTCATGAAAAGCACAAAAAAGTGGGACTGTGTGACGAGTAAATATTCTACTTGCAGCAGACGGCAGCGAGAGTTTTGGAAAATTATGGAATTTCAAGGAACAAATTCCTGCTAAGTGCAATTATGAGTACAGAGGGTGTGGAATATGGGGTGTGGTGGCGCAGAGGTTAGAGAAGATGGGCCTGTGATCAAAAGATGGCTGGTTCATCTCCCCATACTGTCAACATCAAAATGTGGGTGGGATTGGTAAAGCACCCACACCTGCCTCCACCCTCGTTTTCCCCACTCTGGGTTCTTGAGCAAGGCACTTAGTAGTAGTTGATGTTGTACATGTACTTCTAGTAGCTGCTGGCTAAACTCCATTATAACGGTCTTCTGATGCAGGTAAGATATTGTCTACTCATAAGTAGGGCTAGACAATACTTCGATATCGATATATATCACAATATAATTTTATCCAATAACAGTGATATGAGTTTTAAGCATATTTTTGATATTTCAATATACATTACGCTACGAGTACAGCGTTTTCACTGACGTATTTTTCTGTTCGGGTTGAAGTGATGGTGATTTCAAATTTCTTTGAAGGCTAAATACAAATAAAAGGTGAACATTAATTTATTTGTAGTTTGTCCAGTTCTTCTGAGGCTTTTATATTATTTATATCAATATCAGAATTATATCGTTATCGACTGAAATTAAGAAATATATTGTGATAAAAGTTATGGCCTTATCGTCCAGCCCTACTCATAAGCACTCCACCAAGCGCAGTGTTTCTATCTTAACAACAGCCCAGAGCTTAAACCAGAATTTAGTGAGCAGGCAGCAGCACGGCTCAAGTCCGTCCACAGACACCGACGTCTAAAAACCAGTCCAGATTCTTGTCTCCTGTCCTGAAATGTCCCTTGGGGATCTTTACAGTCCAGCGGCCATGTTTCCTGCAGCCACTCAGCAAAGAACTCTGGGTAATCAAGTCCAGGTGGGTGGAGGGGGCAGAGACACAAGCTGACATAACCCACCTTTCTCTGCCTTGCCCTGTCAACAATTCTCGTTTCCCCCTCTGCGTTTCCTCCTCATCTGGCAGGTTTCTCTCGTCAGGCCAGAGAACGGCCTGCTGATATCGCAGGAATCCTAGCCCAGGATCTTCATCGGTCCCTCGCTATCTCTGGAGTTGACCGCAGACAACAAATTACTGTAAGGTGCTGAGGATATAACT
>JARVLU010000803.1:4055491-4067742 GCA_031762415.1 Simpsonichthys santanae
GGGGGGGAAGAGAGAGAGAAACATTTCGTCTTGCATTTGAAAGACTGCATGAGTCTGAGGCCTGCTAACCCAGACCTGCCTTATAATTCTCTCTTTTGCTCTCGACGAAGACAGTCGCTCTTGCCCTCTCTCCCTCCCTCCTGCTTTACACATCTTCCGAATCAAAAAATACTATGGATTTGGTCAGCTGGTCCCTTAACGCAGCTGATAAAATTTTTCCACCAGACGACTGGGTGCTGGAGAGCCCTCATGCCCTGAAGGGACTCACACAGCTGGGTATGACATTGATTTCTGGTGGGAGTGGAAGATGGTGTGCCTATCTGTTCTGTCCATGGAGGATGTAGAAGACGTGTACGTTATTGGACTAACAATAACAGGGTTTCTGCTTTTTGGAATCAGCAGGTACCTTGGATATCAACAAATTAGGAAGACGTTGGCAGCAGCTTCAGCCATGGTAAAGCTGCCTGCCTTATGTGAAGGATTAATTCATGCCTTCAGCTCTCAGACTCATATGCTTAATGAGTTTAACCACAAGATGGATGCGATTTCTGAGCATTGTAAGCCACTTGCGGCTCCTGCAACTCACCAGCATGAAGGTCTCAATCTTGGAGAAAGCTAATGGAACGCGGACCGGCGGAATGTCCATAAATCTGGCTGTTTGGATCCGCCATTGAGTGTAGCAGCAGAACTTGAAGAAAGAGAGTAATCGGAGTCTGGCAGCCCAAACAATTATCGTTTATCTGAATTTGGACTTGCTGCTGGCCTTGGACAGGCCAACTTATCTCAAACTGCTCCTGGAGGACACGTAAATTAGAAGCTCTGTCTGCCCCCTCCCCCTCCCGAGGACATTTGTAACCTTATCAGAATTGTGATGGTTATAGACACTGAACCATCTTATCAGAACTTTGGAACATTCTGGAATGTCCAAGTACTACTCACCACCTTTGTTGTCCCCTATGCATGAATGCACATGTCTTATGTTTATGTTGCTTTTTGTGCTGAGGTCATTTCTGATCTCCGCTTTCCTCATGTTGTCACTTTCCTTATCTAAAAAGGTGTCGCCGCTCAAGTGGCTGCAGCTTAGTAACCTCATGTTTGACTCTCTTTTGTTAATGCACTTTGGTAACAGTTCCTGTCTTAAATATGCTTTACAAATAAATTTGACTTAACTTGTAAATAATAGCACCTCAATGTATTTCAAGCCAGCCCTCTGTGGAATCCCAAAAAAAAAAAAAACTTGTTTCACGCATGCATAAAGGGGACCATTCATCCAAAACAATCAATCATCATGTACAACAATCAAATGTTTTGGTCCAGATGGTCAACTTGCTACTCACAGAAACAGCCTGAGAGGACACCTGACCGAAACAGTTTGAAACGCATCAAGGAGGCGTTATTTATTAGACAGATCGGTGTTGGCAGGCCTCAGACTGATGACGCCTTTTGTATATTTCTCCCATAGAAGAAACTTGTCCAGATGACATGATTTAACCCTTAGTTGCGTTACAAGGACAATAGTTTTGCTTTTATAACCACACTAAAATTAACAACTGGTTAAAAAAAATTAATTCTAAATGAAATTATATGTATTTTTTGTTAGGCTAACAAACAATGACTAAACAAAAGCACTGAAATGACATGGCCTAATTTTCCAGTGAAAATGTTTTTCAAATAAGTTTTTCTATCTAAAATATTTTCCTTTCTGGTATTTGCTTTAAATTCCTCATATAATTGTGTCCTAAAACCTGAGTGTGTTATTAGTGAATAAAAGTTACAAGAAACATGACTCATTACAGACCACGTTTAAAGGAAACAAACCAGACTAGATTAGAACAGCAGAGGTTAAACAAGGTAAACGTGGAGCCAACGAGGCCGGATCCTCAATCATTCAATATTCACAGTTAGCAACATGCTAATCTAACTTTCCCAGGCTGCACCTCAGGCCGCTCACATCATCCAGATGGCTGCTATGGAACTATGACTTTTAGCAGAACATTAACCCCAGTCCCAAAACTTCCCCCGCACCCCCTCCTTTCTTCTCTCCAGTTGCGTTTTGACCAAAAAAGTCAGAGACTGTTGCATTTTTCCTTGTCGGACACCAACCGTCTAGAAGTCGGGTGAAAACCAGGGGAGGCTATATTTATGGTCTGATCTCACCCTGAACACACACAGACTCACACTGCTTCACCATGGTCAGGAATGACGCAGGGCCGACCACGCGTTGGCGTCGTCTGTTTCACCCTGACTGCGTATCTGCAGGCCAGCGTCAAGGAATGATAATGAAGAGGTCAAAACGTCAGACAGATAGATGATGTTTCACTGGAAAATATTTTACTCACTGAACAATATTGCTTCCTGGAAGACTACAAAAACACCAAAAAGATTATTATTTTTTTTAATTTACCAGGAATTTTGCTGGATCTAAAAGTTGTTCACTTTAATGATGCAACATGTCAAAGTTTTGTTGTAAAATGTTAAAAAAAAAACCTTCAGCTGATCAACAACAATGAAAACAAGAACAAAATGGAACATGGGTTTAATTCTCTGTTCTGTGAGCCGACTCAGAACAGTCTGGATCTTTCCAGGGTTCACGTATGACGCGACTACAAGCTCTCACTTTTTTTACTGTTACATTTTGTAAATGTTTCTTGGAAAACGTTGAGCTTAAAAAAAGCTTCCAGCTTTTTGTCAGCATATGGAAGCTGCCAGCTGCGGTTTCATTGTGCTGCACAGAAAGAACGGTTGAGCTTATTACCTGGATCTGGCAGCTGGAACTCAGCGACTGCAGTTAGAAGTGAACCTCACCACCGTGAGGTCACATCTTAGTTTGCGAATTGCTATTTTCTGGTGTTACGTTCAGCATTTGGCTGCTGACATCTTGGTTGTCTTAGAACTAACTGGAAGTTGGACAAGTGGGTGAAACTGCAGACACTTCAAGCCAAAATATATGAAACAACATCTCTGATGACTAACATTTATATAAATTTAAACTTGTTTAACCAACATAAAATGTAATGTAATGAAGGTTGGTGTAAAAAAAAAAAAAAAAAAAGAACTTATTGTTCCATATTTTCCCCAACAGAGAACTTTGCTCTCAGACTGCAGGTTTACTTGTGGTTCCTAGAGTTTCCAAAAGCAGAACAGGAGGCAGATCTTTCAGTTATCAGGCTCCTCTCTTGTAGAACCAAGTTCCAGTTTCTGTCCATGAGGCTGACACATTGTCCGCTTTTAAGATTAAACTCAAGTTTTTCCTTTTTGATAAATCCTATAGTTAGGGTCAGCTTGGGTTTCTTGAGCTATCTCTTAGTTATACACCTATATGTTTAGACTGCTGGAGGACAAACTGACCACATTTCTGCTGCTGTCTTTACTTCCTCTACCTGCTTTTTATTTATACCCGTTTTGTTTTTGTAATTATTTTTATTTTAACGTGTTTTTTGTCTCTCTGCCAGTGGGGAGTACACCTGCACCTACATCCGCCATTCTGTGTTTGTCTGTTTCTACTTCCTGTCCTCTCAAACCCAGCTGGTCGAAACAGATGAGCCTGGTTCTGCTGGAGGTTTCTTCCTGTTAAAAGGGAGTTTTTCCTTTCCACTGTTGCCTTTGTGCTTGCTCAGGACGGGAGGCTGCAACGAAGTGAAGATTCAACACAATCTGGCTTCTTTAGAAAGACAACTTTTACTAATTGGCTTTTATAACGTATGTGAATGCTTTTGTACAGTGCCCTGAGGACAACTTCTGTTGTGATTTGGCACTATATGAATAAACTGAATTGAAACTGAATTGAAAAATGTACTGAACCAGTATTTTACAATACATGTTGAAGTTTTATGTCAATGGTCAGTTGCACTTTAGGTAGATAAAGTTGCTGTAGGTAGTATCACTCTAAGGGCTGCAGCCACTCAAACTTGACTCAAGATTACAAAACAACAGGCAGAATTTCTGTTGCTGCCTCACTGAATCCTGACTGCTGCAAACCAAGTGACCAGCAGCTCATATTGTGCACATGGACCAGATTAAAAAATAATAATTAGGCACGTTCACAAAATTGTTCTGTGAAATGTCTGTCGCTACGCTGCCTCTAACGGTAAATAAAACAGTAACGGACTCTCCATATCTGAGTAAATGTGAACTTTCAGAAATGAAGCGATCTTGGAACCAGAAGAGGAACAGAACAGAACTCAGCTTTGTTGATGTGGAGCACTAATTATGTGGTTGTCTTCCTCACATCATTTTTGAAATATATCAAATAAACTTTGTTTAGAAATCCTCCTTTTATGGATAACCATCATTTTGATCTAAAAGTGATTAATCTCCTTGTAAATGAATCTGTTGATTGTTCTGTAGGCTTTCAAAAGGTGGTTGCACAGACATAACTGGGCCATAAAGTCAGTTTATCTTATTATACGTTTGCTGTTACGGCTCTGTTACTACATCACTTGGTGCCACAAAGATGCATCTGCGTGAGTTAGCTTCAACCCCCTGTAGCATCTCGATTCGTTCAGAAATCAAACAGATGAGGCCAGAAGGACTCCTGAGCTTTGTGAAAGTATCTGTTGTTTATCAAAATAAAGCTCTGGTACTCTTGAGATGAGTTGGAGACACCTATGACAAAACAGAGTTTCCAACACGGGTCTGAGACACCCAAAGGACTCAAGGACTATTAAAAAAAAAGAATAATTTCTGTCACACAAAGATTTTGACTATGTTTAAAACTTGTGACAAGATAGATTATGCACATCTGTAACTCATGGAAGGAAACTATGAATTCTTGCAAATGCTTTGAGACAATTTGGAGACTGAATATTGTTCACCATCTGGTCTCCAACAGGCACAACCCATTAAAATACTTTAAACTGCAATAACAAGATGAGACTGGAAAATACCGACAATCTGGCTCAACTAAAGAGAACAAACTGGATATTTAGACTAGTAGCTCCAGAGCATTTTGACCTTTAAAACAGGAAATAATTGTTTCAGTGGGACCATTTGATTAGCCATCCATCTATCCATCCATAATCTTTTACCTGCTTCTTCCTTTTTGGGTCACGGGGGTCACTGGTGCCCATGGGGGACACGCTGGACAGGTCTCCAGTCCATCAGAGAGACATATGAGACAAACGAGACAAACAACCATTCACGCTGTCATTCACACCTGTAATTTAAAGTCACCAATCAGCCTAACATGCATGTTTTTGGTCTGTGGGAGGAAACTGGAGTATCCAGAGAAAATCCATGTAGCAGGTAGAGAACATTCAAACTCCAACCAGAAAGGTCCCCGGCTGGGATTTGAACATTCTTGCTGAGAGTCAACAGCTTTACCAACCGAGCCACCGTGTCACCCTCAATACTTAGCTCAATATGAAAATGGCATATAAGCCAATTAAATAAGATAAACCTCATCATTGATGTCAAACATGATTACCGTGATCACTATGTATTTTCAGATCATGGACTTTTGAAGAAATTTCTGATGTACAATAATAATAATAATAATAATAATGATAATAACAATGATAATAATAATTTTTCCAAAATACAGAAAACAGTTTCTGCAACTTCAATCCCAGATCTGAACCCACAGGTTTGTTGAGGTGGTTGGTGAAGCAGAGAACGATGTTGAATCTCTCCTGAGAGAACTCATCTGGAAGTTTACAGAAAATATAAACTAAGTCATAAACAGCTGCAGACTTTGAACTCTCAACTTGTCGTGGATTTAACAGATTAAAAAAAATAGTTTTTGGTCTTTTTGAGGTGGATGATCTACATAAAAAGACCTTGTCACTCATAATCTGCATTATGGTTTACTCCTTGCAGACAACAGTTAACTCTTAAATAAAGACAGTCGATGTTTCTGGGAGGGTCAACACTAAAATGGCAGAACCATTGCTGGAATGATGGACTATCCGAACGATGATGCAAAAATAACATTTTATACATCAACAACATAAAAATAAAATGTCTTCACCCTCATAAAACTGATAACATCTCCATCAATCAAGCCTGCACTCACTGCTGTGATATTATCAGAGGGTCTATCTAAACATAGCCACATGAACGGGGAAGTCCACTAACTCACCAACACACACCCACAAACACAAACACACACACACACACACACACGTGAACTTGACTGTGACCTCTGGCTGTATGAACAGTTAAACAATCTTTCCATGTTTTTACCAGAGAGCGGGGTCTCATAAAGACTGTCATTCACTACTTAAGCATAAAACACACTCTGCAAACTAAATTACCCATGCATGTGCACACAGACAGAAACACACACACTCAAACACACACACACACACACACGCGGATTGGGCCGAGCGCCACGTACTGAGGACAAAGCTGCTGATTCTTGGAGCTTGGCGATAGCGTCATTTTTACACCGTGAGAACACGAGAAACACATTTCTCAAAGGAGCCCTCTCATTTGCTGGTGTTTTACCATTTTTGGGGGGAAAGGGGGAACAGTAACACACACACACACACACACACACACATACACACAAATCAGTTGAGAAGGGTCTAAAAAAAGGAGACGAAGGCTAATCTGGTATAGCTGAGTTATGAGTAGGAAAAGAAAAGGTCAAAGCCGAAGGTGTTCAAAATAGCTGAGTGATATTTTCTGCTCTTTATTTATTTATGACCCAATATAAGCACATGTGGAAATAAATGCGTTTATACACACATCCTCATCTGTCAGGGACGGGGTATCAGTAGCAGAGAAATGACTGATGCTGGGCCAGAAAAGCACTTTATTTATTTAACCAAGTTTTAAAAGGCAGGAAGAAAAACAAACACCACGAGACGAGGAGGAGGAGGAGGAGGAAGATGTGAACGCTGCCTTCAGACTTCACACACACACACTTACTGTTTGGATTCACTTATTCATCTTTCACCAAACACCACAAAGTGAGAGTCAAATGTGCAGAAATGTCAAAGGATTTCCTCCCAGAAAGCACAAATCTGTGGAGAGACGGAGTTTGTGAAGTGGTTGGACAGAAATGCACGCGAGCCACCGTTCCCTTTTTGAAATTAGTCCGTGATTATCTTAAGACTTGAAAGAATGCATGTAACGCACAGTCTGTCATGTTGGGAGTTTTAAATTAAAATTGTTGTGTGGTGAGAAACGACACGGTTATAACTGTTTGGTTTAACCTTGCATTTGAGGTTTTGCAAGATCTTATGTGATATTTGTCAGCTCTGGGAGTATGTGGTGGAGATAACAGAGACATGGGTAAAAAACTGATTGACTTGCATCAGGGAGTGGTCAATATTTAAATAAAATGCAGTGTGAATGCTTATTGCTGAAGAATTTGCAGAAATAAAACAGCTGAAATGAGCTAAAAACATGATGAATTGTAGCTGAAATGGAAGAACAGGCCTAGATTAGCAGAAGAAAGCAAAAAGAACACATATTGGCTGAATTAGTAAATAAGCAGAAATGAATTAGGACATCAGCTAAAAAGGCTGAAATTAGGGAGAAAAAATGCTGAAAGGTAGCTGAAAAGGCAGAGAAAAGCATAAACAACCGGAAAGAAGCGGAAAGAGCTGAAATGAGCTAAAAAAAAAAGGTGGAATTGGCTGAAAAAGTTAAACTTAGTATAAAAACAGCTAAATAGTAGTTGAAATAGCAGAAAATGATGAAACTAGAAGAAACAAGCTGAAATGAAAATAAAAAGCCAAAACTAGATGAAAAAAACTAATGTGTCTGAAAGTAGCCAAAATCACCAAGAAAAACTTGAATTGATCTTAAATTAGCTAAAAAAATGCTAAAAAGGTAGCTGAAAATGTAGAACAAGCTTAAATTAGCAGAAGAACGCAGAACGATCATGTTTGCTCACTTAGGCTGAAAGAAGCAAAAACGAGCACATTAAAGTGGAAATTATCTGAAAAAGCTGAGATTAGCAAAAAAAAATAAAAAAAAGCTGAAAAGTAGCTTAAAAAAGCAGAACAAAGCTGAAGCTACCAGAAGCACATGGAGAGAGCACATTTTTGCTGAATTAGGCTGAAAAAAGTTTAAATGAGTACAATAAATGTGGAATTAGCTGGAAAAAGCTAAAATTAGAATAAAATCAACTAAATAGTAGCTGAAATAATACAAAAAGCTGCAACTAGCAGAAATAAGCTGAAAGGAGCATAACAAGCTGAAATTAGAAGAAGTATAAAAATGTAGTTAGCAGAAATAATCTAAAAGGAGCAGAAAACAGCTGAAAAACAGCTGAAATTAGCTGAAAGTACCTGAAAAATGTTTAAGTTTGCATAAGGAAGCTGAAATAGCTGAAGCAGAACAAAATGTGTAAGGAGCAGTAAAAGGTTGTGAACTGATCAAAAGATATGAAGGATGTAAAATGAGCTCAATTCATTTTCTAAGAGGAAAAATAAAATGTCAGAAAAAGGCTAAATATTTCAAAAAGCTAAAGTTGCACCAATACAAAAGTCATCGCAGGATTGTCCTTAAGAGTTCTGAACATTTTGATTTATGATTTGTTGAAAGAGCACAGAAACTGATCTTAAAATCTGAAATTAGAGATAGCACTGTGCATGACAGGAAGTGAGTGAAATCAGAGATTATGGGATGTGATTGGCTGCCACAGTGAACGATTGGAGGTTGACGCAGTTTTTGGGAGCTGCTATATTTTTAGTTTTTCCCTGTAATCAGATAAAAACAGATAAAACCATGGGAAACTGGGGTTAATGGCAACAAATATGTTTGTTTGTGGAACAGAAAGAGAAGAAAGGAACGAGGGAGGAGGTAGGACGCTTCAGATGAAGTGTGAAAAAGTGACACATTTCTCTTCTTCTCCAGTGTTTAAGCGAGAAACCAGAGGCAGGGAGGGAAGTAAAACTGTACGGTGAGTTAGGCCGTCTTTATCAATTGAATTTCCAGATTACTTAACGAGTCGAATTTGAACTTTGACCCGGAGACACATGATCCCTGACCTTGGAGGTTGAAACCTGGAGCTGCTCTGCTACATAACGACTTTGTTTACCCTGCAAACAAGCCCGAACGTGGATCGTTCTCATAAATGCTTTTCATCTGTCACCCAGAACAATGGCTGCCTTCCTCTTCCACAGCTGCACTGAAGTTTGAAGCGGTGAGCCTGCGGAGCTCGTTCTCTCCATTGGGAGAACATTTCTAGCCACGGTGACCTCATCTGAGATGCTATCAGCCTGTTTACGCTTTCTCTGCTCCCTTGCGGCCACTACATCGCCTACAAATTGGACAATTAAGAGCAGGTGTGTGTATGAAACACTAAAAAAAGAAAAACATGAGCAGCACAAGTCTCAGATTCCTTCCTAACTCTCCCTCCTAGGTGGAGGAGCAACACCTCCCACACAGAGAAGATGCCCAGCCTGTAAACGTTAATGTCATTTTGTCACATATTTAGGAAAGCTGTCAGTTTATTATTTGAAGGGCAGGGGCCAAAGGTGCTCCGTAGGCTGACATTAAAACAGGGGCCATGTTGGATTGATTAGGCAGCTTGGAGGAGCGCAGGACAGGACTGGACTTTTACAAACACCTGGGACATTTGGTTGAAAGTGTCTGTAGAAGTGTAGACAGCAAGTCCTGCAGACACTTTCTTCTCTACAACTTTAAATCAAAGGTACTCATAAACACTGACAAAGAGTAAATGATGTAGTTAGCTTGTAAACATGTAATAAACACTATTAATGAACAGTTACAGCCTCAGCAAAGTCATTACTGTACTTGAACTTTTTATTATTCCTGTTTGTATTTTTCATGTTTGTGTGAAAACTGAGTCAGCGTTTGTTTTCCTGTTTATACTTTATTTTCAGTTTTCTTCAATGAAATTACTTCTACATACTTTGCACTATTATACACATTTATATTTAAAAATGTTCAGCTCATTCACAAAATGGGGGTTATAATTTGAGGTTTTTGTAACTTTTATACTTTTCAAAATATTTAAACCTGTTTTAAATGAAACTCCACATAAAAATACAATGAGATCTTTTCAATTTAGTCAGTTTTGCAAATTTCTTAATTTATCTTTTGTCTACCATGCTGTGATTAGATAGCATTCTGTGACTTTTAGCTTGTAGCTAACATTCTATTACATTTAGCTTTGAATTATTATTCTGTGACTTTTAGCTTTAACATTCTATTATATTTACCTTTGAATTATTATTATGTGACTTTTAGCTTGTAGCTAACATTCTATTACATTTAGCTTTGAGCTATCATTCTGTGACTTTTTGCTTGTAGCTAACATTCTATTACCTTTAGCTTTGAACTATTATTCTGTGACTTTTAGCTTGTAGCTAACATTCTATTACCTTTAGCTTTGAATTATTATTCTGTGACTTTTAGCTTGTAGCTAACATTCTATTACATTTAGCTTTGAATTATTATTCTGTGACTTTTAGCTTGTAGCTAACATTCTACTACATTTAGCTTTGAATTATTATTCTGTGACTTTTAGCTTGTAGCTAACATTCTATTACATTTAGCTTTGAGCTATCATTCTGTGACTTTTTGCTTTTAGCTAACATTATATTACCTTTAGCTTTGAGCTATCTTTCTGTGACTTTTAGGTTGAACCAGTGCTTAATTTGAACCAGATCCTGCCGGTACAGGATCTGGGAACTCTCTTATTTTGACAGGGTAACTGTTTGCTTGGAGCCGGTAACTCTGTGGCTATAACTTATAATAAAGTTATGAACAAATACGACTGCCTTGAATGAATACAACTTTGTCAGTCTGAGGAGTCAGAAACAAACTGTTTTCCCAACTAAGCAGTACACTCCTACAGTGGACCAACCAGTTTGCTGGTGATGGTTTCTGGGGGCCGTCCTCTTCCCCCTCTACTCGTCCCAGGCAACACAGCCAAAGTGGTTCAGTACATCAAAGTTCATGCTCAATAATCCAGGTAACAACATCTAGACCTAGTTGAATATTAGTATTAGTATAGTATATAACAATTTTAGTACTGTATAATATTAATATTATTAGTTGAATAGCCCTGACGTAGATGTTTAATAGCCCGTTAAAATGCACCAAAATGCAGGAAATCATATTTATTCACAATTTTCTGGGGGAGGACCCCCAGACCCCCCACCCTGCACTGCTATTTGCATTCCGGCATCAGTCGGTTTACAAATTAAGCCCTGGATTGAATTCATCTTCAAAATGGAATATCTTTCTGTTGTGAAAACAAAATAAAGGCTTTATTAAATGTATAGTATGTGTAAAAGAACGACACAAAGCATAATCTGAGCATTGTTTTTTTTTAATCCCTGTTTTATCTGATGAGGGGTCTGCCTTCATCATGAACTGAGACAACACTGATAACGGACTGGGCGACACGGAGCAACGTGACAGGGGTCTTTGGGGACAGCTGGGAAAATGCACATTTATCATTTTCAGCATAAACTGGGAACAACATAATATTTAAAAAACTGATAAAAATCCTCCCGTCCTTCCTCGTTCCTTTTTATCTGTCTTTCAGGAGCTTGTTGATTCATTAGCGTTATCTGACCACCACAGCAGGATCAAGGGGAGGGAGATGCACGCACGCACACAAACACACACACACAAACACACACATACACACACACACACTCACCATTTCCTGCAACACACAGACACACACATAGTTTCCTGATTTTCAAATGAACCATCACCTGCTGTTACTGATAGTCCTGTCCTCAGTTTAACATCACTGGTAATAAAGGATAATGGATAAGATGAATAAAGTTTGATGATAGGCAATTAAATAAAGTTAAAGAATACATTTTTTTTTTTTTAAATTAAAGGCAGATATTGTGACCCAACTGACGTACACTGGAGAAAAAAAAAAGTTTGGCTGTTACTGACATAACTGAGGGAAATTATCTTGATTTTTATATTTTTTGTGATACAAGTCAACAAATACAAATACAGTAATAATAATAATAATAATACTGTATTTCAAGTCCAGTAGTTTTATTAGTCAGGAAACTTTTATTTTGTGCTTGATATAAAATCCGTGTATTTTTCATCCTTATCTTTATTACATGGACAGACACTAAAGCCACTTGATTTTAGAAAATAAATAATATGGTTGGGGATCATTATAACCTGCATGTTTGTCTGCAATGATCACTATGGGATGCCAGACACAGCATGCTCCTGAAAAATGTACATATACAGTATTTTAATTTGACCACATAATAATAATAATAATAATAATAATAATAATAATAATAATAATAATAATAATAATAATAACAATAATAATAATA
>JARVLU010000803.1:4069022-4081376 GCA_031762415.1 Simpsonichthys santanae
TGTCCCTCCTCTGGACATGTACAAACCATCTCAGTCTGGTCTCTCTAACTTTATCTCCCAGTTGTTCAACCTGTGCTATACCTCTGATTATCTCATTCCTGATCATATCCATCCTTGTCACTCCTAGGAGAACCTCAACATCTTCATTTCTGCCACTTCCTGTTTTGTCTCCTGTCTTTTTGACCATGTCTCTGTCTACAGACCAAACAACATACAGTAGCTGGTCTCACCACTGTCTTGTAAACGTTTCTTTGACCTTTGCTGACACCTTTTTGTTGCAAATCACTCCTGAAACTTTTCTTCATCCACTCCGTCCTGCCTGGACTCTCTTTTTCACTGCTTTACCACACTCCCCATTTTCCCGGACAGTGGACCCCAAGTACTTGAAGTTGTACACCTTTGTGAATTCTGCTCCTTGTAGCCTCACTGTTCCACCAGCCTCCCTCTCATTCACACACACATACTCTATCTTACAATGGCTGACTTTCATTCCTCTTCTTTCAAGTGCATACCTCCACCACTCCAAGTTCTCTTCCACATGTTCCCTGCTCTCATCACAGATCACAATGTCATCTGCAAACATCATAGTCATGGGGATTCCTACCTGACCTCATCAGTTAGTTGGTCCATCACCAGAGCAAACAAGAAGGGGCTCAGTGCCGATCCTTGATGCAATCCCACCTCCACCTTGAAGCTATCTGTCACTCCCACAGCACATCTCACCATTGTCCTGGTGTCCTCATACATGTCATGTATCAGTCTAACACACTTCTCTGCCACTCCAGATTTAGCACCCTGTCATATGTTTTTCTAAATCCACAAAGACACAATAGTTCTTTCTGACCCTCTCTGTATTTCTCCATCGGCATCCTCAAAGCAAAGATGGCATCTGTGTTGCTCTTTCTTGGCATGAAACTATTCTGTTGTTCACAGTCACCTCTCATCTAAGTCTTGCTTCCACAACTATCTCCCAGCTCTTCGTTGTGTGTGACTCATCAACTTAATTCCCCTGTAGTTGCTAGGGGCAGCTGTGGCTGAGTGGTTAGAGCAGTTGTCCTCCAATGCAAGAGTTGGGGGTTCTAATCCACCAGCAGTCACATGTTGAAGTGTCCCTGGGCAAGACACTGAACCCCTCGTTACCTCCAACGTGTGTCCCATCGGTGTATGAATGTGATAAAGCACTGATTAGTCTCATTTAGAATGATTTGTTCAGTTAGCTTTGTAGGAATCTAGTAGAGTGCTGTATGAAAGGGTAAATGAGGACACAGATTGTGGTGTAAAACACTTTGAGTGTCTTCATAAAATGGAAAAGTGCTATATAAGTCAGTCCATTTACCATTTACAACCCTGTACATTACATTTTTTCTTACAAATGGGCACCAGCACACTTCTTCTCCATTCCTCAGGCATTGTCTCACCCTCAAATATGCCATTGAATATTTGAGACAAAAACCTCACTGCCATTTCTCCAAAACATTTCCAAGCCTCCACTGGTATATCATCAGGTCCTACTGCCTTCCCCTTCTTCATTCTTTTCAGAACTTTCTGAACTTCACCCTCACTAATCTTTCCTACTTCCTGGTCCACAGTTTCTATGACCTCTACTCTTATTTCTCTTTCAATTTATTCATTCAGTAGCCCATCAAAGTACTCCATCCATCTTTCCATCACACTGTACTCGCTTGTTAGAACATTATAATTCCTATTTTTAACAAGCCTAACCTGCTGCACATCCTTTCCAGCCTGATCCATCTGTCTCGCTAATCAGTACAAGTTCTTCAGGTTGACTCTAAAAGTATGACTGTGGGTGCACATCCACTGATTACCTCCTGAGTTTCCGTAAAGCTGTCCACTGGTTTATGAGATATTACGCTAACAAACAGACAAATTAATTATTAACTTACGCAATAACATTGTTGCCCATATTACAGAGCAGTAGACATTAAAAGGCAAGGTATCTGTTAATAAAAAAGTACTGTAGTTTACATAAAGTGCACAACACAGAGACTTTACATCCACAGTCGAAGTAAATTGTATTTGTTTACACTTATTGTTGTTCAAAGTGACTCCAAAGGTTTTTCAATAATTGTTTTGTTAGTATTTTTCACCCTCTGCTGCTTTTTATCTTTTTGTTAAATAAATGACACTGCATGATGTATTTGTATGTGTTCTCTTAAAATTAGGTTGTTTTTACCTCATTTATACGCTGTTAGAGAATAATTGATTTACACACACAAACGTGTGCACACACACACAGGTACATAAAACTATCAACTTGAAAAGCAGCATTTGCTTTCCTGTTCTTCTGCCACTTCCTCAGTTTGTGACTTCTTTTCTTCACCTAATAGTCAGTTCCTTCCTCTGAATCCAACAAAACCAAATCAAACGTTAAAACTATGAAACACTTCAAATAAAATTGATGTTTGGAGTCTGTTGCCATCCACAGCCAATCATCTGCTGCCATTTTACTCAATGCCAGCGTCCTCCTCAGTCGCGCCAAAGAGGTCACATGATCAACAGGGCAAAACTAACATATCAAAAACAAACCTAAAGTTTGAAATAAATAGGAGGATTTTGTGCATTCTGAACTAAAAGCAACATAAAACACATCTTTAAGAGCATTTAATGTGTTTATTTTTGCACAGCCTGGATGCTGAAGCGACTCAACAGCAGGTCGGATGATTAAAGATGAGTAAAAGTCATGCTGTGATCTTTTTGTTGCTCGCAGTCTCAGTAAACCGCAGGTTTTAATGTCAGCTCATTTAATGTTCCGGGTTAATAGAAATATTTTTATGAGCAACATTAAACAAACATTCCTTCTGTATGAGTTCACTCGCTGTGCGGAGACCCCTGTAGGAGGGAACAGCCGAAGGCAGGGAGGAGGATTCACATCGACGGACCAGTTCTAGATCCATGACCCATTCATTCATGAAGAACCATCTGCTGCTGACTGACAAAACTACAGATGCAGATAAACTTGTTGGTGTCTTTACTGCTCACTGAAACAAATGTTTACATTTCTTGAACGCTGATTCAGGTAAAAGTAACGACCTAATGTTTATCACTATTGTGATTGTAGTTTCTCTTTTTTCTTTTTGATAAATGCAAATGCTTATTGTCAATTACCCTGTGACATGTGCTGCTGACCACTTGACCAGGTCACCCTTGTGAAAGAGATC
Source organism: Simpsonichthys santanae (assembly GCA_031762415.1). NCBI lineage: Eukaryota > Metazoa > Chordata > Actinopteri > Cyprinodontiformes > Rivulidae > Simpsonichthys > Simpsonichthys santanae. Next base: position 4,072,202 of record JARVLU010000803.1, read on the forward strand.
TCGATCTCAACAGACTCTACCAGGTAAAATAAAGGTGATTGATTGATTGAAATTGCAGATTGTGCAAAAGTAGGGAAAATTACATGACAAGCTGAATTATACCAACTCCAGCAGCTCACATATACAGTATGTCACCCTTCCACTCACAGAGCTGAGTGTTGTTATCAGCAGAGCCACCAGATCAGATGGGAGCGCTGTCTGTGTTTGTACAGGAGCGATAACATCGGGACATTAACACAAAACTCTGGGCCAAATGACACAGAAAGAGGACAAGCGATTACTATTCGGCGTCACATCAACAACCCACACTGTAGCTGCGCACACTCGCACACAGTGAACACACACAAACCTCACATACTATCTGTGAACCCATCAGAGGTGTGTGCTTTGAAAACGGTTCTGTAATGTGTCCAGTGAGTGAGATAAGATGAGAGTAGTGTAAACAGCAGAGTGTGTGTATTAAATAATGTCCCTCCACATGCTGGGCAGAGGAAACAGATGCCTTACCCCTGGCTATGAGAGACGGAGGGCCAGGCAGTCTTGTGGTTGTTGTTCCACATTGTTCCACAGTCGGACACCCAGAGGGGCACATGGCTAATAAAGCAGCTGCAGAGTTTGGCCACTGCTGACCTCTGCAAATTCCTCTCATGTCAACCTGAGGAGGCCGTCATATTCCTAAATGTTCTTGCTGAGATAAAAAAAAAAAGCACACTCAAACAACTACAACTGACAGTAAAGAAACCCTCTGACCTCGAAACTAAACTTGAATGAATGCAATTCAATTCTATTCAATTCAGTTTATTTATAAAGTGCAAAGTCACAACAGAAGTCGTCGCAGGGCTCTGAACAGAAACATTCATATATAAAAACAAGCTAACCTAAACATTCTATATTTAAAAATAATAATTTAATATTATTAATCTGAGGAGCAGACTGCTTTGAATTTAACTCTGTCGCAGAAATCTCATCTTGAGCAAGCAGGAAGGCGACAGTGGAAAGGAAAAACTCCCTTGTGAGGAAGAAACCTTTAGCAGAACAGACTCAGGACAAGCGGCCATCTGCTTCGACCGGCTGGGTTTGGTAGTAATAGATACACAATGGCAGGTCAAGAATCACATGTTCAGATAGAAATAACATCAGATGAAAATTATTCAGTTTTAACAATTAATTTAAATAAATGAGGTCAATTTGTCCTCTAGTGGTCTAAGCTTAAGAAGACATGACAAGCCAACCCTCATCATTAACCTCACACAGACTCTTCCACTGGTACATTTTCATCTTTAAATCACTTCTTGGTCTGCTGCCTTCATACATCTCCTCCTACATGTCTCTGAGTGAGTGCAGCTACAGCGTGCGCTCTCAGGACATGATTACCTGCAGTGTTCCCTCAGTGTGGACTGAACTTGGCAAAAGGGCCTTCTCCCACTCTGCTCCTGTTTCCTGGAATATCTTACAAAAAGATCTGAAGCTCTCGACCTTGACCTCTCTAAGTGGCTTCAAGCATCTGCTACGTTCCTGACAAAAACCAATGCAGACATGTTCCTGTTTTTAGTTTTCTACACCACCTTATAATCTAGCTGTTATTTTACTTATTTATTTATTTTTTTCCCAGTACTTTTCCTTTTGACTGTCCTTTTGGTTGCTATTTTGTTTTGATTTGTAAAATAAATAAATAAATAAATGGGTATGCCACTTTTGTGACTGTCTTTTGTTATTGTTGTTGTTGTTATCCACTGTTGTCATCACTCTTTGTTAAAGAAATCAGGTCTCTCTTGTAAATGAGTCCAGAGGCTCAATCGGATTAAAGTATCTAAATAAAAGTTGAATAATTACAGGATTTATTAAAAAAGAGAGTCTTAATCCCAGTCTTCAAACTGGACAATGTGTCAGCCTCACACACATAAACTGGAAGTTAGTTCCACAAGAGAGGAGCCTGAGAACTGAAAGATCTTCCTCCCATTCTGCTTCTGGAAACTCAAGGGACCATGAGATGGCCTGCAGTCTGAGAGCAAAGTGCTCTTTTAGGAAAATACAAGATGGAGCTATAGGTTGTTGAGGGTTTTGTAGGTTAGAAGTAAGATTTTGAATTCAATTGTGGACTTGACAGGGAGCCAGTGGAGAGAAGCTAAAACTGGAATGCAACATTGTTGCTGGGTTTAAGCTGCCATTTTAGTGACATATTTTCAAACAAATACAGTATCAGATTTAATATCAGATTTCCTTGGTGCTTCCATTGCAATACACTTTGCAACAAAAACTACAGGCTGTGATTTCAAGGCACGACAACATGGCTCACTCATTCGCTAACGCTCAGAATTCAGCAAAACTACCAAAACGTTGCAGATTTTCTGAGAGTCTGGAGTTGCCAACAACTAGTTTCCGACAAGTGCAAATCAATGAAATCAAACCGTGACTCTGACACTCCTACAAGTAATTACGTTTTCTAGCCCTCGGTCTAATCAGCAGGGAGAGGCTATGAAGGTAATAATTCATTCAACCTTTATTTAAGCAGAATAACCCTAAAATGTGTGTAATAATCATATGTAGCATTAAAATGAGGTGAAGTGGCCAACATCTGAACATGCAAATAATTACGTATCCGTCCTGCCTGAGTTTAGATCAACATCTCATCTCGGGAAAAAAAACAGATATATTATGTAAATAAAAAATAACTTCTTCCTCCTTAGTCCCACTCTGCAGCTTTAATTTATTTGTCATTAAACATATCCCTTCTCATGATCTCCTGCAGCCAAATTAGGGGCATCCATCCCCCTGATGGTTCCTGGGGGTGTACTAATTCAGCCTGGACACCCCTGCTCCTGCTCTTCCTGTAGAGCTGCAGAGGGAGTCACTACAGGAAGCCTTCCTCTCACAGGACGACCCACTTCCTCTGCAAGGAAGGAGGGATTGGGTCGAGGCTTGAAAGTGAAAGAATTTGAGAGCCGAGTGTGAAAATAGTTTAAAATATTTGAAAGTGGCTCGTGAAGCAGTGAAGTGATTAGATACAAAAAAAGGGAAGTTGCAACAGCGTTACTGCAAGAAAGACGTGACAAATCTACAAAGATAGTTTTTCTTGGAAAAGCAAGACAGATTTTTATTATTGTTAAAGTCCAGTGAAAATCCACAGAATCTAGTATGAAAATGACAATTATTTCTCGTTTGTTTTCTTTGTAACTTCATAGTAGTATTTTGTAATTCACATTTCTTCAATCCCCGCATGGCTCCTGTTGGTATTTAAATCAGAAAACTGAACTCTGGGAGCAGCAGACCAACCCGGCTGGGACTCTGATTTCCTGCAAAACCCATGATTAGAGTTTGGAATCCAACTTTTCTAAAAGCTGAATTTTAAACTCCCAAGTATTGAAAATGGTGCCGCGGCAGGCGGTAAATGTGGGTGGTCGCGAGCTCGGTCCATGTGTGCGTGTGTATACCAGTACATTTTACCTAGAAACCTCATTGTTTCCTTAGAGCAGTCGAGTAAACAGCCTGTCAAAGTCTTTGAAATGCTGCATAAATCAGTGGAACCACCTAATATTTCATCTCTTGCTGATGCATTTGACATCCAGCTATGGATTTCCAGCATTTCAACCATATGAGCATGCATGAACTTCATGGAAAATGTGCACCTGCATGCACTAAAGCTTATAAAAACGGAAGACTCAAAAAGAAACAAACCGAGACATACTCTAAAAGGCTATTCAACTCTACGTTAAACTATTCGTCTCTCACTAAACAACAGATCCAGTGTGAACGGAGCAGAAAAGAAAGCCCAAAGTTTCTTGCTTTAACTCCTTCAGATGGAGCTCCACATCCTGCGGCACACGGGCCGAGTGTCACACACCTCGTTCTGGACAAAATTTACAAGAAACAAAAGCGTTTCTTGTAGTTCTTGCAGTTGGCAGGAAACACGACATGGAGAGAATGACAGCAGTGTTTTGAGTTTCCCTCGGGCGCACTCACTGAGACTTACTCGGAAATGTTTTCCTTTTCTTTCACACACTCACACACACACACACACACACACACACACACGACAGCTTGGGGGTGTTTCTCTGGATCTCAATATTCAAATAATCTTTTGTTTTGATAAGATAACAGTTTAGACTTGGAGGGTAGCTGCAGCTTTAAGTGAGGCATTAACGCAGTGGACTCTGATAAAAAAGCTCTCTCAGCGTCTGTATTATGTACGACAGAGCTTTAGGGCCACGCTAATTAAAAAAAGAAAGTAATATTATGAGAATAGTTGTACAAGACTTTTTTTTTTTTTGCAGCTCTCATTTATTTTATTTTTTTCCACAAGTCGGATGCACAACGCGACCTGTCAATCAGGCATGTCAGTAAATGACCAAGCCGAGGCGAAATGAGTCGTAATATTATCTGAACTTTGACATAATAAAGCAGGTTTACTGCATTTTAACTGTGGTGAAATGAAGAATGTTGAGCATGTTGTTAAGTTATACTTTGGTTTTACAAATAAGGAGATCGTTAATCTGTCAGCACATCAGCATCAGATTATCATCAGTGTCAGGCCTTTGAACTTCCATCCAGTAAGGTGGTACGCTCTGATGAGCTGCAGCAGCTCTGCAGGTAAGGAGCATTTATCTTTGGACTGGTCATTTGCTGACACGCCTACCGGATTGACTGACAGGACGTGTCATGATCCAACTCAGAAAAATAACTAAATAAATAAATAAGAGAGCTGGGGGGAAAAAAAGAAGTCTCGTACGACTTTATTCTCATAATTTCATGGCTTTAAAATATTTCTTAGCATGGCAATGTATTTTTTTTTTTTTTCATTGCATGGCCCTAAAGCTCCATCGTAATTATGAAATACAGTACATAATACATACATAACAATTAAATGCATCATTTAATTATTAAATACATCATTAAATATACAATTAAATTATTAAATACAGCATTAGATTATTAAATTGACCTTTTAACTTATTTATTTCATGATTTATTTATTTAATCTTGTCACCTTCCAGTGCCACCATGAAATTATGTTAACTGTCAGCCTCACTCATCAAACTCAGTGGGCGGGACTAACCCTAAACCTGACGCCTGATTGGCTGTTCCTCACAGCAAGCAAAGACAAATCAACCACACAAAATCGATAGATCCACAGGCCAGAAAATATACTGTATTCCGAAACTTTAGTAAGCGATAAAGGTGTTTACATGTATTTGGATGAAACCTGTATTCTGTACCATGAATGTAAAGAAGATGACGCGTTTTAACGAGAAGCAGTAAATTTAAATGAAGTTCTCTAAGGCTCCACAGAGTCAGACCTACGGCCCAGTGCAGCACCAGTGGATCACAAACCCCCGACCTGTGTGCAAGGTAAGAAATATTATATTAACTTGGGGTAATGGCCGTGAAATATATGGTTTATCTAACAATTTAGGATTTCACAAGCTCAGCATTAGCCCCGCCCTAGTCCCGCCCACTGAGTTTGATGAGTGAGACTGACAGTTAACACAATTTCATGGTGACACGCGAGGGTGAAATGTGACAAAATTAAATAATTGTATAAATCCTGACAAATAATTATGATAAATAATTTAATTGTGTATTTAATAATTTAATTGTATATTTATTGCTGTATTTAATAATTTAATTGTTTGTTTAATTACTTAATTATGTAGTTAATAATTAAATGATTCATTTCATTATTGTTTTTATTTATTTCATTTTGTCACATTCCGTCCTCCATGAGTCTAAGGCTTCAAATATTCTAAATATCTGTTATGGATTTAAATAGATTTTACTTTATGGTATGAGTGGCAGCTGTGTTTCGCCTCTTGATTAAATGTTTGAGAAGACATGCACGTGCATGCACGCTCACCGCACCTTTGTGACGTCACTACCACACGTGCTTCTTTGTTACAGCGCGTGTTTATTAGATGCTTATCTGTGGATGCCTGTTTTGCATCATTTTTCCAAACATCTTAGTGGGTGTGCACTTGAGTGGGAGAAGGTCAGAGGAACAAACTGGAGATGTGTATCAGCGTGGCCTAATCACTTCCATGTGCTTCTACAACCATTTGCTTTATTTGTTGAATCTGTTACCATCCCAGCAATTAGATGCTTCTAAATTTCACACACTGGCCTCTCATGTTCATCACATGAACTGCTCCCCTGAAAGAGGACTGGGTCCAGCACTGGGCCGCTCCCAGCTTGTCTCTTTTATTGGGCCTGAAGGGTTTTCCCTGCTGCTGAGCTCAGCATGATCACTCCGGTGGTCCACAAGCCTGGGAACAGACTCAGACCCACCAAGGGGGACAAATGTTACTAAAGATCACGTTTCATTTTCTTAATGGTTAACATGAGGGTGAATCAATTTAATTTGTCGTAGATTATTGTTTTTGCTTAATTGGGTTTTAATGAGATTTTAAGTTGGTTTGGTGAAGAAGCCAAACCTCCAACCTGTAAGATCCACTCGGGGTTAGCCCCATCCAGATAAAGATCTCTGCTCCTCCCTCCCTCTCCAAGACACTGTAACACAAAACTGACTGAGCGACAGCCATTTCTACGTTTGCTAGTTTTGTCTGATGATAATTATCTCTGTTAGGCTGAACATCCATCTTACTTTGCAAATTATTGCGCCTACTTTTCATGGTGAGAATGTTGATGTTTATTAATAGGGAAAATACGTTGTGTCAAACATTTACCAGTTTTTGTTTAGTATTGATCTGTCTTAAATGACAGAACAGATTTTACAAACCATTTATCTCAATAGATCATTGTAAACCAGTTTTGTATTTTACTGCTTAATTTGTGGTTTCTTGCATGTTAGTTTTGCTGATAAAGTTTGAGATAAAACATGTTTAATGTCACATATGGATGTTTATATTTCTTTTTAATATACAATACTGAACAGAAACTGATATAATTCTTTGTAACCTTTCCACTTTTAACCACAAAAGTTAGACATTTTGTCCAAAAACACACAAAAAAATAATCTGCTTGATGTATTTTTACACGGAGAAGCTAAATCACCATGTTAGTACTTAATGTCCCTCCACGCTCAAAATTATTTTGTCTTCATTTCTCAGATGTCATCCATTTGGGTTTTGGGATTTGCATAAATCACAAACAATACAGACTGAATAGGTGTGTGTGTGAGCGTGTGTGTGTTTCTAGAGTAAACCCACTGTTAGGATGTATTGCATTTAGAAAAACTGCATGTGTAGCATTCATCTTCAAGTTTAAATTGATAAAATAAGTCCTTAACATCCACCAGCTTCATATACATTATCAGGAGTGTGTATTGTTGCAATGTGGAAGTTTTCCAGCAGAATTAATATGTTTTCTTGGCTCAGTTGTGGGTTTTACAGAGTATTTGGGCCAGCCTGAAATGCATGAAGTGACAGAGAATCATGAAGTTAAAGTTGTTTAAGAGTGAATTAAGTTGCCAAAAAAAAAAAAAAGCAAAGTGAAAGTTAAAACACATTGCCAGGATTTCTAATCTCTATTAATGAAGTTTTTCCGAGTTAATTTTTTGTCAACAATGTGAGGCACTGAGCTAAAACTAAATTTAAAGCTGTGCTTTATTTCCAAGTGACTATCAAAAACTCTGGTTCTTGTTAATACAAAGGTGGTAACTTAATCAGGAAGTTACAGTTCCTGATTTACAGCAGTAACAGTAGGTGGGTGTTATGCTGTTGGAGATAAATGTTGCAGAGCAGGTGTGTCCAGACTGTTTCAGCATGCAAGCTCCTTTTAAAATGACCAAGTCAACTAGAAGGCCCCGTTTACACGAGAACAACCTCTGGAAATGTTGGTGTTTTTAAATGTATATTGGGGGCAATAAACAAAAAAATGAGTGGGTTTACATGAAAACGCTGTAGCTACCATGTCATTCAGGTTGCCAGATAAGAAATCATGAACTATAGTGCTGTGGCTTTAAAATGATAGTATTTTGACCTAAACTGTCATATGTGCTGAGTAAAGATGTTCTAAGATGAGGTGCATGTTGTGTTAATTTGACATGTGCACTGAAAAGGAGGAATAAGACACTTTAAATTTATCTGGCAACCCTGATGACGGCTCACTTGCATTCATCGTGCATGCAGCATCTGCATGCCAGTTAGTCCAAACTGGTGAATACACTAATGTCTCTTTGGAGCCTGGATTTGATTAGTTTTGCTCCTACATGCTGAAAAAGGTTGAGCAGCAAAAAACACTCTGCTCTCTGCCGTTTATTAAACTGTTGTTATTTATTATAAATGTTGTTATTTTTATAACTGTTGTTATTTATTATAAATGTTGTTATTTATTATAAATGTTGTTATTTATTATAAATGTTATTTATTATAACTGTTGTTATTTATTATAAATGTTATTTATTATAACTGTTGTTATTTATTATAAATGTTGTTATTTATTATAACTGTTGTTATTTATTATAAATGTTGTTATTTATTATAACTGTTATTTATTGTAACTATTGTTATTTATTATAAATGTTGTTATTTATTATAAATGTTGTTATTTATTATAACTGTTATTTATTATAACTATTGTTATTTATTATAAATGTTGTTATTTATTATAACTGTTGTTATTTATTATAAATGTTGTTATTTATTATAACAGTTATTTATTATAACTGTTGTTATTTATTATAAATGTTGTAATTCATTATAAATGTTATTTATAACTGTTGTCATTTATTATAACTGTTGTTATTTATTATAAATGTTGTTATTCAATACTGTATAAATGTTGTTATTTATTACAACTGTTGTTATTTATTATAACAGTTGTTATTTATTATAACGGTTGTTATTTATTATAATGGTTGTTATTTATTATACCGGTTGTTATTTATTATAAATGTTGTTATTTATTATAAATGTTGTTATTTATTATAGCTGTTTTTATTTATTATACATGTTGTTATTTATTATAAATGTTGTTACAAACCGGATTCCAAAAAAGTTGGGACAATAAACAAATTATGAATAAAAAACTGAATGCAATGATGTGGAGATGGCAAATGTCAACATTTTATTCATAATAAAACATAGTTGACAGATCAAAAGTTTAATCTGAGTAAATATAACATTTTAAAGGAAAAAATATGTTGATTCAAAATTTCATGGCGTCAACAAATCCCAAAAAAGTTGGGACAAGTCCATTTTTACCACTGTGTGGCATCCCCCCT
>JARVLU010000803.1:4089388-4100833 GCA_031762415.1 Simpsonichthys santanae
CGGCCCCCCCCCCCCGAGAAACGGAAGGAGCGCTGAAACCTCAAGGGAACAAACCAAGTACAGAACGTCCTAATGTAGTGGAATGCAACTTCCATCCCTGCACAACGCTCTGAGTCTGACGAACCTTAGCTCTGTAAGGTTTTATTAACTCATCTGTACAACAACAAATGCAAACAATGATTACATTATTTGTTTATGTTTATGTTATTCTGCAAAATAAATAACTGTTCATGAAATCATCAAATTTCAGTGATGTTTCCTGTATCAGAATTAAATTACAAAAGATGCTGCGACTGCTAGAGACTTGTTGTCGACTTAAATTTAGGAAAAAAAAAAAACAAACAAATGCAAATTCTTTTTTGCAGTCAAACTGAATTATTAGCGTTTGTGACCAAATTCAGTTCAGCGCAATTCAAAAATACTTTGTTCATCCCAAAGAGTAATTACATGTTGTAACTCATCATCCTGGTTTCAGTAAAGAGTTGCATGATCAATGCAATTATCAGAAAGTTGTGCAGCCACATTTTATGCAATAAAAAAAATCCTTGCCTATTTTAGAGTGCACTTCTAGTAAAATTATATTTTTGGCCATGCACATTATTTTACTGTCTACCTCCACTCACAACACACCCACTTCAACAGCTGCCCCCACGGTTAAACTTCAGTCTGCTTGAGTGCACTTTTGAAAACGTCAGACAGATTGGGACCAGTTTATCTGTTTTTAATTTTATTTATCAACTGAGTGTGGTTTTTAGATCTGGACATTCACTTAGGATATTTTTTTATTGACAGGTGGATTGGTGCAGCGTCTGCAGTATTGCAGCCTCTGTGCCGGTCCGTTGTGGTGAAGAGGGAGCTGAGCTGTGTTTACCAGTCAGTCTATGTTCCTGCCCTCACCTCTGGTCATGAACTCTGGGTGGTGACTGAAAGAATGAGATTGTGGCTACAGGCAGTTTAAATTAGTTCCTCTGCAGGGTAGTTGGACTCTGCCTTAGAGACAGGGTGGAGTTCAGTTATCTGGGAGAGACTCGGAGTAGAACCGCTGCTCCTCCACATCGAAAGGAGTCAGTTGAGGTTGTTCGGACATCTGGTAAGGATGCCCCCTAGGGGCCGAGATGGGGTACAGGCAAGGCAGCCGACTTGGGAACAGAAAGTCGCAGTTTGACTCCCAGCCATCCCAACATGTCATAGTGTCTCTGAGCCTAATTGCTGCCCGGGCGCCTACGTAGCTGCCCACTGTTCCACCTGGGTGCATCTCAGGTGTGATGGGTTAAATGCAGATAACTAATTTTGCCATTGTATGGGACATACAATGATGACAATCTCAGACTCCCCTTCCCCCTGGGCGCCTCCCTATGGAGGTGTTTCGGACATGTCTAACTGGGAGGAGACCCCGGGGAAGACCCAGGACATGCTGGAGAGACTATGTCTCTCAGTTGATCTGGGAACACCTTGGAGTCCTGAGCTGGAAGAGGTGACTGAAAGATGTCTGGACCTCTCTGCTGAGACCCGACTTCAGAACAAGTGGAAGATAATGGATGGATATTTATCATCAGGTTTTTAGACCTGGGTATTTGCTTAGAATATTTTTGGTATTGAATGTTTTATGTGCAAAAAAGTACATGCAAAAGTATTGCAACCAGCGCAGTGATGGAAAAATACAATTTAACATGAGTACACAATCTTAGCACTTCACAGGAAGATGCTATTGAAGCCATAGGCTGGTGGATATGTCCAACTTTTATTCACTCTTAATAATTACATTCAAATAAAATGTCCCAAACTCAGCCTGAAGCACCCAAAGCTCTACAGATCTGACTCTTTCTATCAACTGGTGTACGCCAACAGAAATGCTAAAAGGAGAACAACTTATTTTTTATTATTATTTTACCACAAGCTTTCGGACTAACAGAGTAAAACTGTTGGGAGTCAGATAGCTGGCACAGCATTCTTCTCAACAGGAAGTGGCTCTTTTCTCTGGACTCCCAGACCTGGTATGCTAGAAAATCAATGCACGGCCCTCATAAAAGCCCTCGCTTCCTGTCTATACAGGAAACAGTCACTCACTCGCTTGCTCCTGGTATCCTGCAGGTCTCGCTCTGTCTGTGATATTGTTCTGCCAATCAAAACATGTTTATCAATGAAAACAAGTGCAGGAATGTGGCCTTATCTGTGTGTCATTTGTTGTCTGAGAGGGTGCAGAGATTGGATCATGTTGGGTGATGAATGCAGCAGAAGGCAACAGAAACGGACTGTACGTAAATTATTCAGTCACATAGCTGCATAAACCGTCTGCACTGATGTTGAAGTCAAACAACTTTCTCTCAAATACACACAATTTATTTCTCCCATAATGTAATATACTCCACAGGGTGAATTAACCTAAAGTTTCTCTTTTCTATTGTTTATTTTCCTTTTATTAAAGTCATTCAACCTCATCTGTTTCTTTTTTTTTCAACTTAATCTCATATTACCAAAAGCAAAGAAGATCCTAGCTGTAGTAATAAACTATTACTTTCAGCAAACAATCAGAACCAGGTGCTTGAATGACTCAGGGAGCGCTCATATTAGACAGTAGCCTCTTCGTTGACTTTTGTTCCAGTCAGTCATGTCTTTTGTCTTACTGGTTCCAATCTTCTCCCACACCAGAGGTGATAATCCAGCCGTGGTCACAACTGGTTGTAGGGTTGTCAGTTTTGTTTCCTCTTCAGGTGAAATATGCCTTTCCCCTCCAAATCAATTACCCCCTCCTCTTCTCCCAGCTGCTGAGCTCTTATTTATGGGCTGAACCTGGAGCCTGGGATTATGGCAACATTTGACCTCCCGCCTCTGACCCCCCAAGCTAACCTTGTACGCCATTAAACTGCCTCTCTCCTGCTATTACCCGATCTGATGACTCACTTAAAGGGGGTGCCAGGTTACACGAGAGCAAGATGGTAGCTCTACCTGCTGTAAACGCAAACAATGAATTAATATGAGGAGAGGTTTTGTTGAAGCTAAAGAACAGCTTCATGGTGCCAACAGCTGTATCATTTTTTGCTTGTTTCTGTAAAAATTGGCAACATGTAGAACCTGCAAAAGCAGCTAAAACCCATCAATCAGTTTATAATGTGACAACTGTGTAACACTGAACATCTGGTTACAAAGTTATGTTTTGTTGCAAAACCTTTAGTTCTGCCGGTCTGCAACGATACTTTTACATGTGCAACCACACTGTTGGGGGCCAAACATTGAAACATCAGAAACAAGACAGCCCATACCTCGAAACTGCAGGTTTTAAAGCCACTAACAAACCACAAACATTCAGCACTAAATAAAAACTGTTGTGTTTCTGTCTCCCAGCAGTTTGGAGCAGACTCAGGGGTCTGCAACCTTTACAATCAAAAGAGCCATTTCTGCCCCTTTGTTTCACTAAACTAAACGTGTCCGGAGCCGCAAAACCTGCTACAACTGGGATTCTCAACTGGTGGCCCGCAGACCACTTTAAGTTCGTTGGTGGGTGCTTTTCTGGCCAGAATTAATACATAAAGCACAACAGATTATAAGGATCACTGTTGATTTTCACATGCTTTTCTACCATTGTGGGGAGTGGTGGCATAGAGGTTAGGGAAGGTTGGTCTGTAGTCAGAAGGTTGCCAGTTCAACGCCCTGTACCAACAACAATAAAATGTGGGTGGGAATGGTGAAGCACCCACACCTGTCTCCACCCTCATTTGCCCCACTCTGGGCCCTTGAGCAAGGTCCTTAACCCCCACCATCTGCTCTCCCGGGTGCCCCAGGTGGCAGCTCTCTGTTCCACACACAGGGCTGTGGTGTGGTTGCATCAGGAAGGACATCTAGCGTAAAAACAATTGCTGTCAAGGACGGGTTATAAGCCAGACACAGGACTGCAAAAAGAAGAACAGTTTTTTTTATTAACTTGGCTGCTGGAGTCAGGGTCCAAGGGGGGAGTCTAATCTTCCCAGTCTGTATGTGGCAGGTGAAATCCAGATGTGTGGTCTGATGGTTGTAGCGGGGGTCAAGCACGGGGAAGCAGAGAGTAGATACCAGAGTCAAATCGGGATCCTTTTTGTAGTTGTGTTGGGAAAGCAGAGTCATTTACTGTGGTCAGAAAAGCAGTCAAATCCAAAAGGGTCAGGCAAGGCGAGGAAACCATGGTACAGGCATGCGGTCAAAACAAGGCGAGGCAAACAAGGCTGTGGCGAGAAACTACGGCATCATGATGGCTTCAGAATCAGGGATCATGGAAGGTTTTATAATTTGGCACTTAAGTGAATTTTATAAAATGTGTTTGAATGAGAGTTGGTTTGACAAAAGGAAAATGCATGTTTGGTTTATGAGTTTCAGGTACGGGTAATAGATGTGCATGTTTTTTTTTTTTTTTTTTAAGAAATCAAATTAACTCAGAAAAAATAAATCAGATTTGACACAAAAATTCAAACACAAGGCAAAGAGAAAGAAGCACATTACTCTCCCCACCTGGCCTTGCCTTGTTTATTATTACCTCTATCCAGTGGTAATGGGTAGAAGTTGAAACAAACACTGGTGCACCTGCTAATTCCACCCCCAGGGAAACGGGCCCAGCCATTTCCTGTGGCCTTAGGAAGGGTGCAGGATGGGCAAACAGAACCAGATGATGAAGTGTTAGGAGGCTGTTGTCTGGCAGCGGGAGTGGGCGTACAGCTCAGCATGCAGTTGGTCATCAGACGTAGAATCAGACGCAAAGGTCAGGGTGAGGGGCACACGCAGTTGGACACCAGGAGGATGGGTGGGGGGAAGAGAACAGAACCTGAACTCATCATGTGAATCTGTTCCAGACCTTCTGCTGAATCAGTATGTGGATTTCATAGAGAGGGGGTTTGGAAAGACAATATGGAAACATGACATTTGGATGATAAACACATCCAAACAGTTCGCAGCTAAAATGCTGATGATAAACTTAAAGAAACTGCATATTCTATGTGAAGGCCATGTTTTTATTTAAACTTTTATTTTACCAGGAAATAAATCTATTGAGATTATTAATCTATTTTACAAGGATGTCCTGGGACATCCACATGCACAATGGCTTTGCTTAAGAAGCTGAAACTGAACTCAAAATGAATAGTAGAAAAACACCAGCTAAATGAAGTATAAGATGACAAAAATAAAACAAGTCTAGTGTGAAACAAACAAAAACAGATATGTGGGATGGTTTCCTCCCACAGTCCACAAACAGGCAGGTTCAGGCCCAGGCCTCCCTTAAAAAAAGAGATCTGTGATCTGAATGGGCTTTGCCTGGTTAAATAAAGGTTCATAATGATTTGAAGGGATTTAAGAAATCATAATGTCATATAATGGGGAAAAAATGTTAATAAACATGAATACAGGCGGTCCCTATATGGCGCCATCGACCTACGGCGCTCCGTACTTACGGCGCCGCCCCCAGTGACATCATCGCGCCATACGTTGCCTTTTTTATGCAGCATTTTATATATTTTTTTTTGTTTGTTTTTTTTTAGGGTATTTTGTTAACTAACTGCTTGGAAACACATTAAAACACATTCAAACGGCCGTTCGAAGTTGTTTTACATTGAAAAAAACGTGTTTAAAAAGACGTTACCAATCGTTTCGGTTTCGATTTGCGGCCGTACACGCGGAAATATGGCGCCATGTGCGTTCGGCTCAGACCTACGGCAGAATCGACCTACGAACGGTCCTTAGGTCCGGAACCCGTTCGTATCTCGGGGACTACCTGTACGCCAATGCTTCCGTTTAGCCTTTAAGAAATGGTTTGTTTGCTTTTAGCCTGAAAATATTGCAGTTAACATTAAAACACAATATAATATACCAATTTAAAAAAAAGAGGTTTCCTACTGGTCACCATTTTTCCCAACAACTTTTTTGCGCTCTGGCAGGAGCTAACTTGTAACAATTAACAACCAGCCTATACAGCATATTATATGGGTAGGCCTGTCACAATAACAAATTTTGTTGGGCAAGTGTCTCAGAATTTATTGCGATAAATGATAATATTGATTGAAATTTGACAATAATTAGTAATTATTGTCAAATTTAAGACAGTTTATTTGTTTTTCGTGTAGTACCTTTTTTTGACCACCGGATGGCAGTATAAGACTGTTTGAACCGAAGGATGGATAGTGAGGGAGAAAGCAGCATGTCTCTATGAAAAATGGGAGGGAGGCCCCTTGACGTGACATGGGCTGTCTTACTTCGGTTCTCAAAATGGCAGACGCTTGGTGTGGTTTGAGCTCTTTAGCATAGCATTTTTCACACAAAGCTTTTAATTTAAAAAAAATCAGTAAACAAGTTCTCAGCTTCTTTTTGCAGAGAAATAAACCTTTTTGAACAAAGTAACAGATTTCAACCGTGAATTTTGGAGCTTCGACAAAACAGAGGTTTTTTCATGAGGTCAGCCTGTTAGCTTGGCTCGTAGCTTAGCTTCTCAGCTTAGCTGCTTTTAACGATCCAAAAACGTGATTTTGGATGGATAAAAAGGATTTAAAGAGAAAAGAGAAAGGGAGGAGTCAGTGAGAGCACTGGAGTTGAGCTTTTTTTTCAGCTGGTGTCTTCAGTAGAAAGAAAGACGAAGAAACGATAAAGCTGATAAATGAAAATGAGGTTGATAATTTTCATTTATCATGCGATTAATTGATTTCTTATTTATTGCAACAGGCCTAGATATGGGTAAGGACTCCATTGCTACAGGGGTGATTCATTCTTCTTTTCCATTTCCAACAGAGAAATCAACAGCAAACTGCTCAGTATCTCATCACAAGAGGAAATGTCAGAGCGCAAAGCTTCCAGTCATACAACCTACAGTTCTTCCAGCTGACATTCTGTTGCCGTCATAACCAAATGAGGGCCGGGAGGAGGTGGGTGGCCTCTGACTGCTCAGCTTTGCTTTAAGCTGGGAAAGTCCGACCCGAGTTCTAGCTCTGACGGAATGCAGTCACCCCCGTCGCCCCCGAGATCGAAGCAGCAGGAGGAAGGCTGGGAGCGCCGCGGACAAACCGGAGGAGCCCTGCATGACTCACTGGAATCAGGTGTTCCAACGATAACACGGGAGTTGGGGAATGTCGATGAAAGCGGTTGATGCGATCAGATTTCTCGAGAACGCAGATAAATTTCTGCTTCACAGCTCGTTTTTATTCCTCGTCTGGGTTGAGTTTCAACACGTATCCTCACAACCCTGTAAGTTTGTGGTAGAACACCGTTGTTCGCTGCGACTGAACAAGAAGACAGTCTCTTCTGCACAGATGAATCGCTGGCTTTAACGTGGACGTGAGTGGCAAAGAATTATGCTCTGATCCTTCACCATAAATAAGATTCATTAAGACACTGATAAATGCACATTTCATATTATAGCAGCATTTCCTCTACAGGGCACTTTCTGAATGAATCAATACTGGTCTTGGTGGTCATTAGAGCACTGATGGATCAGAGCCAGGCTGCCCTTTTAATGGTCGGATTTTCCATCAACATGACTTTGGATTACTCTTATTCATCATAATAGGTAAAGACATGGGTTTGTGGAAACCTTCGTTTCCCTGCAGCATCATTTAGTTGACGGATTGTGAATATGGCCTGTCACTCCTCTACACAGTCTGTCATCTGTTTAAGAGAATTCATCCTCTGAAATTCCCCCTTTCATTAACGCAGCACTCATCCACACTCCAAGGAAGAGGCCGCGTGAAAACATAAAGTGACCTTGGATTAATAGATGTCTTTTCTGTTTAACACACACTCATCTTCCAGCCTTTCTCTCCCGCTCCATAACAAAATGAAAAAAGAAACAGACCACTAAGAATAAATGCTGAACGCCTATTCTTAAATACTTATCACTGTGACACGTGACTGACAGATCGACGTTGCCAAACCCCAAGAAACATTTATCTTTCTCTCCATTTGTTCCTGCATGGATCAAATAGTTAAAAGATGTGAGCCAGATGCTAGACTGACTGTTGACAGCACTTAGTTACCCAACACTGCCACTGAGTCACCCACAGTTTTCTGGCAACACAACATATTTTATAATAAATCACACACACTTGGCATCACAGTGGAGAAACTTGAGCCAACATTAATTAAAAAAAGCAAAAACAGACAAATAAATATGCCTTTCGGTTAGATGTTGATGTTTAGCTTCCTAATTACAAAAAATGTTTTTCAGAACAATGATTTTAATAAATAAGTCTATAAAACCTGTCTTTAAATGAGAGCTAATCAGTCAAATCAATCAAAGGACCTAAACATGAAGCAACACTGCCACCTGGAGGAACTGACGTGTCAGTTCTCAAGATTCATAACATAAAATTTTAAGCACAAATGTAGAAAACATTAAATACTGTGTTATGCTAACATTTCCATAAAACTTAATGTAGGATGAATCTGTTGGACTAAACTTCTATCCTGTAATAAGAAACGGTTTCATGCTTTGTGCACTTTGATCTTTTAGATCATATTCTTTCTAGTCTCTGCCTTTTTATATAAAGTTTACAATTACTAAAGTATATCCAGCAAAGTTCAGTCAGGTCATATGGATGGTTTCTTTTTTTGTTGAGATGCTTCGTCCTTCAACCAAAGGACTTCATCAGTCCCGAGGAGCCACAACAAACTCAGTCCCACAAGCAGCACATTCACATAGTGGGCTAACCAGTTTGCTGATGATAAGACAGTTTCTGGAGCCTGCCCTCTCCCCCGTCAACTCCTCTCAGGCAGCCATAGCCAAAGCGGTTCAAAACATCAAAGTTCATGCTCAATAATCCAGGTTAAAAAAAAAAATCCAACAAAGTTAAGTCAGGTGATCTGGACGGTTTATTTTGTTGTTGAGACGTTTCGTCCTTCATCCAAAGGACTTCATCAGTCCTTCATCAAGACATACTTTACTAAAACATACTTGAACCTCTTCACATCATTCCTTAAGTAAAGTGATTACAAATTACTCATCAGTGTTTTAAGGAAGTGAATTAATCCACAGAACTAAACAGAACTGAGAGCCAGCATACATTAAATCAGAACACACCTGCGCTTCTGGGATCAAAGAAACAAAATGAATCCTGTTTTATCATGATCATGTTCACAAAGACAATATACTCCTCCGAGCAGAACTCCTTCGCTACTACCATTTCTCTCAGCTTTCAAAAAGAAGATATTTGATACTGTTAATGTTAGACCAAAGTTGGGTACAGAACATGCTTTCATCAGTCAAGTCACAAAATACTCCTGATTTTAATAAGGAATGGGTCCTATTCTTCTTAAAATGATCATAAATCGCACAATGCCAAAAAATTAAAAATCTGGAGTACCCACAGTTTTTAATCCAACATGAAGAAGAGGCAGCTGGATAAGATCTTACCTTTGGTTAATCATCCCTCTGAAGTTATAATTAGCTCTGTAGTTTGGCATTGGTTTGGGATCCAAAGGCCTGTATATCGCTGGTTCCCCTCTCTTCATAGCCAGACCATTCAGCTCCACTGTGGGTGTTATACTGCCTGTGTGAGTAAAGGTGGTAACTTGAAAAAGAATCGGCAAACAACTACTTTGGAGTGAGTAACAAAACAAAAACAGCAAACCAAACGCACTGAGACTCGTTCCAACGCCTACTAAAGTTATGGAAAATCGTGAACACTGTAAAAACAGGAACGCCAGTTCTACAAGCAAAAATAATAAAACATTCTCATTGTTCGCTTGGAGGTTAACTGTAATTGTGGAAAAAAGTGTTAAATAAAATAAAAACTCTAAATTTAATTTAGTTATGTTTAATTTCTCTAAGTCACTGTGTCAAAAAAAATACATTGCTTTGGTAACATTTCGTCTCTGGATTGGTATTCGCAGTTTTTTATTTATTTATATTATTATTATTTTTATTATATATATAAGAAATGTGCATGCTAGAATAAAAACAGACTTTTCCATAAGTAGAAAAAAAGTGCCTTTTTTAAAGTGTCAAAACAGTAAAGACCAATCTGTGCACCAAAACCCAACAAATATAAAAATATAGAGGCTCAGTATTATCATAATAATAAAGTCTATTTTATTATAAGACAATGAGTCTATTTTTATTGTAAAAGAACAAATTTAATTTGGTTCAAAATCAACATTTTTGAGCAAGTATACCTTGAGTGTTTTGATTAGTAATGACTGATTTTGCTTTAATTAGAGGTTTAATATTCTTCTTGAAAGTGACTGAGTGTAATGTTTCAACACGTTTTATTAATGTTATTAAACGTTATACAGTCAAATTTTTCAAACACATTTTTTTAATCTCTTATCGTCCACTGAAAATCCATCATCATCCACCTATTCTTAAATTTGAAGCTGCTTTTTTTTTCTTTTTAGCTACATTCACATGCTGGCGCACATTGTAAATAAACTGGGAACAAGAACCAGCGTATCAGCTGGTCCATACACTGAGTGTTACTGAAAGTTATCTTAAATATTAAAAACGGTATTTTAATTCCACAGCAGAGAAAACTATGTGGTCTCTGTAAGTAGGTCTAGGGAAGAAAAATGTATTGGTATTGGTTATTGGCCAAACAAGTTGTAACATATTGACATATCGGATATCAGGCAAAACTCCAATATTGTGCATCCCTATTAAAAAGAGCTATTTCACCACTTCAGCCTACGTCAATTTTATGAGAAAATCTTAAAAAAAAAAAAAAAAAAAAAAAATTCTTACTTCTGAGAGAAAATAATTTGAAATCAATATTTATAGAGCTATATTTGATTAAGATTTTGTGGCTGCAGTACCTGGGTTGCTGTTGATGTCTGCTTTAGGGGAGCGGGGTGCTGGCCTGGGAAGGATGCTCTCAGCCAGAGCTTTGGCAGCGGTGGTGTGTTGGGCCTTTTTGATGCTGGTCCCCTCTGCCTCCCACACCTGCTCCCCAAGAGTCAGCTGCACTGTGAAGATCTGAAACAGTGACACGAAGAGAGCATGATGACATCACCAGATTTAAATAACATCTTTGAGAATCCGAATGATGGGAGTTGTGCACACTGGACATCAAGAAATGTGTTAATACCTGATATTTGCTGGTTATCGTGTCATGATTATAGCTTAAACAACCATTAAATCTTTACCTTAGCATGTGCAGGACCTCTCTCTTTGAGGAGCTTGTACTGTGGCTGGATCCTGTTGAAACGGGCTAACTCATTCACCAAGCACATTGGAGTTTTCTCTTTAGGGTTTGCCATGTTCTCCTGGGGCGAGTCTTGGACAGAGTCAAGCAGAATACAACAAACTTAGAAAATGGCAAACATTTGGGTAGAGAACAGCCTCATGTACTAATAATGACCAACATATGCCTGTAAGACCTTTACATTAGTGTTTGAAGCATGAAATATGGACACAGCTATATCCATTACGCAGTGGTGGGATGTAACTAAGTACAAATACTTTGTTACTGTACTTAAGTACATTTTTCATGTATCTGTACTTTA
>JARVLU010000803.1:4100933-4111560 GCA_031762415.1 Simpsonichthys santanae
ATTTTGTTAGCTAACTGCTTGGAAACACATTAAAACACATTAAAACGGCCGTTCGAAGTTGTTTTACATTGAACAAACGTGTTTAAAAAGACGTTACCGATCGCCGTTTAGTTTCGGTTTTGATTTACGGCCATAAATGCGGACATACGGCAGCATGTGCGTTCGGCTCTGACCTACGGCAGAATCGACCTACGAACGGTCCTTAGGTTCGGAACCCGTTCGTATCTTGGGGACTACCTGTACTGTACTTTTCGCTGCATAAGTCGCACCTTTTTGCATAAATTAGCATGCACTGCGACTGATACGGAAAAGCCACTTATTTATGTTTATGTTCCCATATTTATAACCCAATATTTGGCTGAGATCTGATGATTTTCATTCTGACATGGAAAATATTGAACAGTACCCTTTTCAGCCGCTAGTAGGTCCTCGGCTATTATGGAAAGTCAAGTGTCTTAATAATAGGTAAAAGTGGCTATTAATGAGACACTTGGCTTGCCATACTAAGCCACCTTCGTCTCGCTCCGCAACTCCTGGAGCAAACGTCAAATCAGCTGCATTTCACCGCACCGCCCAGGCAAAATGCAGCTGATATGACTATTAAAGTGCATTTATTAAGGGAAAGTTCAACTGAGACACACCTTTACTTTAATGTCGAGCAAAAAAATATAAACAATTGCTTTTAAGAGTTAATCTTGTTAAATACTTAAGTCCTCCCGTGCATGCTCCCACAAACATCATTTGGCAGCCAATCGATTTTTGGCACAACTCTGGCTCATGGTCAGCAGCGACGTATAACAAATGTGACACATATTAGATGCTACTTATACGGTGAAGCGACGTGTACGGTGGAAAGTACGGTAGTTGAAAAGATAGATGTAGTGGACAGAAATCAGTCCAGATTGAGACGAACGTTTGGACATACAACAGATTAAAATAGCACAAGCTATACAAAAGTAGTTTAAATTTAAAAAAGAAAACCACATTTCTTTTGTGTGCTCTTATCACTAACGTGAGCAAACCAACCAAGATGCCCTTTCTGACATGAACCTGCAGCCTCAGGATTATGAGACCACGGCACTGACCACTGAGCTACCGCAGCCATGTACAAAAAAACACTATGATAAAAAAAAAGAGAGAAGCAGGAAAACAAAAATGTGAAAACTGTTTTTTAAGCATTCACACAATTATAAAACAAAGTATTTAAAAGTTGTCTTATGATACAGTTGCTATAACCACTAGTTTCATTTGGACAATTCAAAATATTTTAACCTAGATGTTCTTTGGAATTTGGCCCCCAAAAGTTTTTAAATCAATGTTCCAGGTTGGTAAGGGAAACTCTTTCAGACTTAGGGGAATTACTTTCTTTTTGGTTATGAAACAAACCATGATTAAATGCTGATTCAATCTGATTTAATTTGATTTAAATGCTGATTTGAACTCTCACTTTTAGGCTAAATTATATGTGATTTTTTTTGCCTAGACCAGTGTTCGGTGTAATAAAGCTCACACACACTGTGTATCCGAGCTCTGGCTGAGGTCGACCTCAACATAAGGGCAGCATAAATTAAATATTTGCTACTTTTTATAAATTTGTGGATATTGTGTGCTCATAATTGGCAAAGTAAACAAGAGATCTACTCTATTCTGTCTGATTTGTAGTCAGAAAAAGATGTTTGGAAGTTGTTTTTTACACTGAACCTAAAGCTTTAGCATTTAACCTAAGTTTGCATCTCGACTTTGGACAACGGGGGAACAGCTCCACCTGCTCCATCGAGCAGGCACCTATAGTTCTGCCTTTAATTGAATTAAGATTGTTATCGGACTGTCGTAATCATTGAAGCTGCACAGGTGTTGCACAACACCAGCTGGAGAACAGAGATTCTTCACTCGTTCATTTAATCCGAGCGTCACGAGAACATCAATTTATATTAATAATCATTAACTGAAGGAAGTCGAACACAGCCTGCAATCGCTAGAAGTTGTGCAAGAATCATTCCAAAGGTATTTGCAACTCCTCATCTTGTTTTCCTTCTTTTTACATCAAATATTAGCTTTTTGTAATCCATGTTCTTTTTGTTCCTAAGTTTTAAGAAAACATTTAGTTTCAAAATGATCGTCTTTAATATTGTCTGTTGACAGATTTCTCAGTGATGGGTGGAGGTACGCAGCCTTGTTCTTAATGTTTCAGGACAAAACGTTCAGTGTAAGGATTTACAACATATCTGATTCAAACGGAGCGTTATTTTATTCAACAAATGGGATATTAAATCTAAAAAATAAACTTATAACAATTGTAGTCTGGCAGAAAAATTATAGACATCCATCAAATGTATTGTTTTGTCAACTGCAGCTATTGAAATTCTATGATTTGGTCAATTATAACATTTTGCAGATTATGTATAGGGCTCAAAAAAGCATATTGTCTGTAAATATTCAAGTACATTTTGTTAAAAGGGAGAGTGTTTATTTTCTTAAAGGGATAGAAATGTTTGTGAAGCCTTATTTTAGCACTAGTTTAAAAGAATGGTCCACTGTAATCCAGGGGATAGGATTATGGAATGGTCTGGAGGATACGTTTAAAAATGATTCGTTTAAAAATGATTCGTTTAAAAATGATTCGTTTAAAAATGATTCGTTTAAAAATGATACGTTTAAAAATGCCAGATCTCAATATATATTTAAGAGAATGTTAAAGGAGAGTTATTTGACAGAATACAAAAAAAAAAAAAAAAAAAAACTTCCAAATTGAATCCACTAAAGTTATTGTTTGATTGATGTTGTTTAGTAGATGTTGCTTTTAACTCACTGAAGTTGTTGCTTGTCTTGTTTTTTATTTTTGTCTGGTAAAAAGACAGTAAGGATAAAAAAGAGCAGATATAAGATCTTCTGCTGCCTTTCATTTTATTTTGACTGTATACACTTATTCACATTATTTTTGAGTTGTTATGGTTTTTAATGAAATGAAATTAATAAAAATTCAATAAAAAAGTTTCTACAGAATTGTAGGAAATTAAATGAGGCCCAACGTTAAATAATCCAGTGAAATCTTGTGGATTTCTTAAAATCCAGCATTTATTTCATGTTGACTCATCTGGTTTCAGACCTTTGTTTTAGATTTCTACCACTTCTCTTAACATATCACTTATGAGAAGCAGAATAACTTCCAGGTAAATTTGATCAAAATGCAACTTGATATAAACTAGTCCATAAAATTCCACTACAGCTTCTGCATCATTTACATCTAAAGCCTGAGATGAAACCTCATCCCCACTCCTTCACCCGCTGGTCTGCTTTAGTGTGAAAACACGATTCTTTCACCTTCATCATCCTCCTCCTCACTCTCCTCCTCCTTTTCTTTCTTCCCCTTTGCTGTTCTGCGCTGAGGGGAATTAGAAAGAATAACAGTCGAGAGGTTCTCTATCATGGAACACCCAGGTTGCTCCTTTCTCTCCTCCCCTCGGCTCCATCTCCTCCGAGCCCTCCCCTCCTGCCTTACACAGCAGGCCCTTTCTTCTACAGGCCCAACAGCCAGTTCACCAGCACACCGGTGAAGCTGGGCCATAAAGAAGAGTTTTGAACTGTGGGGATGGGCCGGTGGGTGAAATCGAGCATGGCAGCACTAACTCCCTCAATAACAGCAAAACCAGAAGAAAAATGACCTGGGGTCAAAACAAAGAAGTAGTGACTGTAGAAACTAAATCCTTGGATGTCTCCACATCAAGTCCACGTTTTCTGGTCCACCATCATCTGAGCATGCCACGATGAAGCCTATGATAAAACCAGGGTGAACTGGCAGGTTGAATCACTTGTAGAGCTTTTATTGATCATCATCAGGGAATAAAAGAACCCAGAGGATTACTCCTAAGTTGTTTTCCATTCGTCAGCCCCTTCATGCAACAACACCAGTACTTCAGCAGAGATGACCATTTGTGTGGCTCATGTTAAAGTCATGTGAGCATCATCAAAGCTATAAACATAAACATTAAAATTAAAGAGAACTAGATAAATTGTGTTTCCTGTGAAAATGCAGTGTGAATTCTTATTGCAGACGAACTTGCTGAAAACAGCTGGAATGTAGCTGAAATAAAAAAAATAAAAAAAGCATAAGTTAGCAGAAATAACATTTTGCTGAATTAGGTTTAAATAAGCAGAAATGAGCACAAAAGGTATAAAATAAGCTACAAAATATTAAATTGGTTTAAAAAGCTGAAAAGTAGCTGAAAAGGCAGAAAAAAGCTTAAGCTACCAGAAGGAAGTGGAATAAGCTGAAATGAGCTAAAAGAGTGAAATTAGCTAATAAAGCTAAATTTAGTATAAAAACAGCTAAAGAGTAGCTGGATTAGCAGAAAAAAAGCTAAAAGGAGCAAAACAAGCTGAAATTAGCTGAAAGAAGTTAATTAGGCTGAAAGTACCAGAGATTACTATGAAAAACTTGAATTTATTTGAAAACAATTATAAAAAGGTAGTTGAAAATGTAGAACAAGCTTAAATTAGCATAAGACAACAGAAATAATGTTTGCCCATTTAGGCTGAAAGAAACAGAAATGAGCACAACAAAGTGGAAATGATCTGAAAAAAAGCTTAAAAAAAAAAAAAAAAAAAGCTTAGTGGTCACTAAAATGGAAGAAAGAAGCTGAAATTACAATTAATTAAGTGAGAGAGGCTGAAAAAAGTTGAAATGAGTGCAAAAAATGTGGAATTTGCTGAAAAATATTAAATGAGCATAAAACAGCCATAGTAGCTATGGAAAGCATTTTTATTGCTTTTTGCTAGATATTCCTGGAATGTCTTGCAAAAAGATCTGAAGCTCTTGACCTTGACCTAAGTGGCTTTAAACATCTGTTTAGTTCCTGGGAAAAACCAATGCAGACATGTTCCTGTTTATAGTTTTCTACACCGCATTATAATCTAGCTGTTTTTTTTTTTCTTTGCTACTTCTCCTTTTAATTGTCCTTTTATATACTATTTTATTTTCACTTGTTCAAAAAATAAATAAATACATTTGTACGCATCCTTTATGATTGTCTATTGTTGTCATTATTCTTTGTTAAAATCTGGTCTCTCTTGTAAATGAGTCCCCGAGGCTCAATAGGATTGACCTGTATAAATAAAGGATGAATAAAATAAAAAGTATAAAGAAAAAAGCTGAAACTTGCAGAAATAAGCTGAAAGGAGCATGACAAGCTGTAATTAGAAGAAGCACAGAAATGTTGTTAGGAAGAATCTGAAAGGAGCACAAAACAGCTGAAGAAAAAATACGGCTGAAATTAGCTGATAGTAGCTGAAAAAAATGTTTAAATTTGCACAAGGCAGCTGAAAGAAAACGTGAAAGGAGCAGTAAAAGGTTGTAAACACATCTGGAGGATGTAAAATGAGCTCATTTAATTTTCTATGAGGAAAAAAGTGGCAGAAAAGGCTAAACATTTCAAAAAGTTAAAATTGCACCGATACCAAAGGTCACAGCAGGACTGTCCTGAAAGAGCTGAACATTTTTAATTTATAATTTATTGAAATAGCTTGAAATCTGCCAAATAAGAATCGTGCTGAAAAACGTATGGAATTACCTGCAGCTGAGTTCTTCGGTTGGTTAACTCTACTTGAATATTAATATATTACCACTGATATCTAAACAATTGACCAGCTTATTAATTTATTCTATTTTAGTAACAATAAAAAGTGACTGATGTAGATTTAGAGAAAACTACAGTTTAAAAACAGCTTCAATGTGTCTGAGGAGATTTCAAACATCTTGTCAGAGACGTAGCTTGAAGAAGAAGTGCCTCGTGTCTCAGTGGGTGAGTGTGTAAAGCAGCTCATTAAGCCATTTATCACCTCATCGGTGTGGGAATCAGGGCCAGTATGAGCCACTGGGCCCTGTGAAAGAGCCGGAGTCATCGGCTCTCTGTCTATCAGTGAGTGTGGGGCCTGGACGCTGACAGAACGCTACATGAGAGAGGGGTACACTGACAGATGGGACAGAGGAGCAATAATAAAAAACAGCAGACCAAACAGAGGGCGTGAATGGAGGGACAATAAAAAGCACTGCTGGGTGAAGAAGAGGAGGAGGTCTGAGAGAAAGCAAAGACAAATCGTCTAAAGATAGAACGCTATGCTCTTTTTATTTAAGGAGGAGAGCCAGAGATGATTTAAAGGAGCTGTGAGAATCCCTCAAAACACTATCTGACCAGACAAGCACAAATCATTGTTGGGTGGACTGCAGCAAACAACGCCTGAAATGAACTCACTGGTTTCAGACCAGTGGCAACTGCTAAACCCGGTTCTTCACACCTCGCATCTCATCCCTGCTGGACCTCTCACTTATGAATCATCAATCCTGGGAAAACAAGTTGAATTTATGTTTGATTTTTTTCTCTCGAGGACTCAATCATGTTTAATTAGGGCTGGACAATAATTCGATATCGATATATATCACGATATAATTTTATTTAATAATGGTGATATGAGTTTTAAGCACATTTTCAATATTTCAATATACATTGCGCTATGAATACAGCATTTCACTGACACATTTCTTTTTCTGCTCGGGTTGAAGTGGCTACTTTAGTTTCAACCAGAACAGAAAAAGCCGCGACACAACTACGTAAGTGTATGATGACGTACACCATAGCTTGAAGGAGTCAGCGGTAGCAGGCTAGGCTAGGCTAGGCTAAGCTTCAAAGCGATGTAAGTTTTTCGCTTCAAAATGAGTGCCCATGACCGTCAGAATGTGACTGAACAAGCTTTCACAATCGAAACAAAAAGCAGATGACATAACTGATAAGAGAGGAAAGACTAATTTGGCATTGAGCAAGTGATTCGGCTATCTAAATGTGCTACATAATATGCCGGAGAGTCGTTCTAACTATGGGAACACATCTAACTAAATCCACTCGAAAGAATATGATGAGAGTCAGAAGATGAAGCACAATAAAAGTTTGAGCCAACGTGTCCCTGAAACAACTCCCCCAGCTGAATCAAAAGAGAAACCCATGCAGCAAACCTTTAGGTTATGTTGTTGGTTAAAGTTAAAACTATTAATATCGTCAAAGTTGAGAGTTTTATGTTTATTTGACGGTGATTTCAAATTTTTTGAAGGCTAAATACAAATAAATGGTGAACATAAATTTATTTGTACAATTTGCACAGTTTTTCTGAGGCTTTTATATTGTTTATATCAATATCGGAATTATATCGTTATCGACAAAAAATAAGAAATATACAAGTATACCATATTTTTCACGCTATGAATTGCAGTTTTTTGCATAATTTACATGCCCTGCAACTTATAGGCTGAAGCGACATATTTACAGATTTTTTTCTCATGTTTAAAAAACAATTTTCAGCTGAGATATGACTGTTTTCATTCATTCTGACTGGAAAAAAGAGCAGTATCATTTTAAGCCACTAGATGGAAGCAAAGTAGTAGTATTAGTAGTAGTAGTAGTGGTAGTAGTAGTAGTAGTAGTAGTAGTAGTAGTAGTAGTAGTAGTAGTAGTAGTAGTAGCAGCAGCAGTAAAGCATGCCGTTGTATCATGCAATAGGTAAAAGTGGCTTTAATGACCAATTCAAAAAAGTTCAAGACAAAAACAACTGGACATTATTTATTATACTTTATTGCTTTTTATTTAACTTTTTTGAATGTACCATGGCCTGAACGACTGCAAATCTTCAACAGCTATTAATGACACAATCGGCTTGCCATACACCCCACTTTTGTTCTGCTCGCTGCTTGGAACCGTCAAACCAGCTGTACCGCCCTGGTGAAATGCAGCTAATTTGACCATTAAAGTGCATTTATTAAGTAAAAGTTCATCTGAGACACATTTGCTATAATTTTGAGAAAACAATTGTTTTAGGTGCTTTCCTTGTTAAATATCGAAGAAACAGACAGCGTTCGGCACTGAGGCAGCGAATACGTTTGAAATACAGCTGATTTGACCGTTAGTCAATTATTAAGCAAACGTTGGACTGAGACACATTTTTACTATAATTACGAGCAAACAAATAACTGTTTTAAGTGTTAATCTTGTTATATTCTTGTTAAAGTTCCCGTGGCCTCCATTTGGCAGCCCGTCGATTTTTGGCACAACAACGGCCCGTATTTCCGGATTCGGCGCACATTTCTGGGTTGTCAGCGGTGACGCATAATAGATGCGACGTATACATCGCAGCAACATATTTATGAATTTTTCCACTTTATTAGACGTATTTGGACTGATGCGACTTATAGGGCGGAGCAACGTGTACGACGTAAAATACAGTAGTGATAAAAGTCTTGGCCTTATCATCCAGCCCTATGTTTAACAAGTTGCAAACAATTCATATTTACGATTCTCTTTTATGTGACACGTGTTCATAAACATTTACCGTTTGAGGAAATGTCCAAAGAATCTGCAGAAACATTACTCTTTGAGGTTGATACTGGCCTCATGACTCTGGCACCAGCTTCAGGGCTGTGAAGATTACCAAAGCCGATTTATGACCCTGACCCCTTAGCCAGAAACCCTGCTGGTAACATCATTCACACACACTGACAGCGACAGACACACACCTGTCCCTGACCAGCTGTGAAAAAAACACCTACAAACGGTGCCACTCTTTCTTGTTTCAGCCCATTTCCTGTTGATCCTGTTAGAAATGGTAGTTGCAAAGTTGAAAGACACCATTTGATACGGGAGGCTGACCATGTAAATTTACAGTACGTTGGCGGCTGATTACTGTTGGAGGGAGGCTATGGTAGGACTCCCATCATAAACTCGTGGTCCACTGCCAGTCGGTATCTTTAGTACCTCATCACTTTATGACCACAATTCCCCAAAATGTGGGACATTGTGTAAAATGTAAATAAAATCAGAAACCAATATTTGCAAATATAATTAACTCCTTTTTTCTCTCATACTGTTGTATACAAAATGAATACATGTAAAGAAATGTGAAAACTTGTACAAAATACCAACAGTCTCTCCTAGATTTAAATATAGCGACCTGTTCTTTGAGTAAACGGTTCCTTCAAAACTGTGAGTGTGGCCTTTGGCCTTAGGGCTGGTCTGGGTGGGGTGTCACAATCACACCACAGCTACTTCAGGGGGGCCCGATTTCATGGTGAGGATAAAGACAGCACATGCAACACCAAATGGCAGACGTCAGTCCTGTTGGTCTCTGATGCCATCGCACAGCTTCACCTCAGACAGGACGACAGACAGAAGCCTGCGGAGCATTTTAGGAGCCAGACCGCATGATGATGGACGGCATTGGTACTAAATCCTTTCACAGAGAGTAACAGAGAGGCAACAGATGGTGCTTTGTGTTACACACACTCACAGTGCCCGGCAATCTTAAATTCATCTTTCAGGAAAGATTCATGGTCGGCGGGTTCACATGGGAGCAACAAACCCATCCGACACACTTCATCCGTGTGTCCTGTGTGAAATCAGCAACTGCAGATGTCCTGCACATCACCTTCACCACACAGAGAGAGGTTACTCTGGTTTGTAACGAACAGCAGAAAAATACAAGCTATTGTGTTAAAGCCAATAAAGACATTCCACTCTACAAAGTAATTTCCAGCGTTACTCCAGGTCATTGATGTTTGCAGGTATTTATTTCTGTGCAGATCTCTTAAGGTGCCATGGCAGTGTTTGTCAGGTTGAAGTCTGGACTGTTGCAACACCTTATTATTTTTGTTTTTTAGCAGTTTTTCAACAGATTTGAAACTTATTCTCTGCTTGGCGTTCCATAAAGTACTGATTTCATTGTATTATTGTTTAATTGAACTGACTGTAATTGAACATCGACCTGTAAACGTTTATAACTGTTTTCAGAGTAATGAAAATTTGTACTCAAGTACAAGTATTGTTACACAGCTTAAATTGTACTCAAGTAAAAGTACTGGTGTTATAAAAACTACTTAAGTAAAAATACAAAGTACTCTTCTCAAAAACCAAGAGTATTAATTACTTTTTAACTTATGAACTTTTGAACTCGTGTTTTCTAAAGTTCCCTGAGAAAACATGTGTTTTGTGTTAGGGATTATTGTCCTGTTGCATCAAGACCCAGTTTGGTCCAAGCTTCAGTTGTCAGACAGATGAGACGTCACATTTGACTCTAGAACAGTACAGTCCTCAAGCACCACTCTCCTGTATGTTTTACTTGTTTCATTACCCCAACATACCTGATTCAATAGTAGAATTGCCTCTTCATGTTCTGCAGAATCCCCCGTTAATTCAAATCAGGTGTGATGGAGCAGAAAAAAATAATCTAAAACATAAAGGATGGTGGCCCTTGAGGACCAGGATTGGACACTCCCGCTCTAGAATCCTTTGGTTTACAGAGGAGATCAAGGTCGACTCAATGACTGCGAGGAGCCCAAACCGTCAGCCCTCCTGCTCCAGACCAGGTGACAACATGTCTGCTGTTTTAAAGGCGCTCACACTGATGGCGGTCAGTTAATCAATACAACTGATTATAAACTAGAGCGTCGCTTCAAACACTCCTTTTTCGACAGAAACAGTGAGTGCAATTATTGTCACGCTCCTCCCGAACAATCGCTTAGTCGGTGTTAAACAAATGATGACATAAGTCTAGATATTTTGAGTTTATACAAATTATATATATATATATATAT
>JARVLU010000803.1:4230132-4242780 GCA_031762415.1 Simpsonichthys santanae
GACTGAGAATTATTGGCTTTGGTACCTGGATTACTGAGCATGAACTTTCTTGCCATAAAATTCTCAACTGTGTCAATGTGAGAGTTGATCAACCAACAAGTTTATTCCTGTCGGTTGTGATTATTAAACAAAACTGGCTTAACTTCCTGGGTGCATTGCAGGTAAATTACGTTGTAGTTCAGTCACCACTCCAGTCTTGCAGGCTGTTATTTCACAGGATTGTTTTGCTCAAATGTTGTCTATGCATGAAGAATCTCATCATCAGATGAGCTCATCAGACTGATGAAGTGTTTTGGATGGAAGATGAAACGTTTAAACAAAAAGAAACCTTCCAGAGGACCTGGCTGAACTTTGTTGGATTTTTCTACCTGAATTATTCAGCATGAACTTTGAAATATCAGTAGTCTGAAGATCTCAGACGAGCCCAAGTCAAATTAAACTTTAAATGGTAGCTGGGTATTTTCAAACCTACAACTTGTCCCAAAATGCTTATACAGTATAAACAAAAATAATGTACAATTCAGATAAAATTACATACAATTATGAGTACAATTAGGGTATTTTTCTGTTCAGTTCCCTGAGATGACTTCTGTTGGGACTTGGCACTATATAAATAAACTGAATTGAATTGTATACAGTATTTTTTTAAAAATCCTTATAAATGAATACAAAAAGCTAATCAGGGGCTGCTATCTTTGAATTTAAGAATAAAGACCTAAGTAACAAGTCCAAGAGAGAAACCCATATATATGCTCTCCAGCTCCTCTTGGAGGACCCCAAGGTGTTCCCAGACCAGAAGAGCAGATAAAAGGAGTAGGTGTGGCCTTTCAGAAATGTTTGTTAGAGCTCTGATTGTGCTCCTGCTGTTGGGGTGTGTGTATGATCACACACAAGATTTTAAGGTGTGTTCTATATCCAGTTGCACATGGGTGCGACGACGTGTCAGTTTCAGATGTTACCTGCTGTCCTTTTTGAGTTGAGTTTAATTAATTGTTTTTGGTGGTCTGCCCGGGCCTTGCATGGCCTGTAGAACAGAAGATCAGGGAGTGTGTCTTGTAAGGGTGGACTAACCACTTTATTTGTTTGTCCTTATTTAACCACCCACCTAGGTGACACCAGATGTAGCTTATAGCCACAAGAGAAGTTGAAGATGGTTAAGTGCATACAGGACTTGGATAATGAACTGAGAGATCTGAAAGCCATGGAAAGTCCCTCAACATCTGCAGGAACTTCAGAGAGCAAGATTGGACCAGCTATGAGAGACAGCCCTGTAGTGTATGTTCAACAGGACAGAAAACTTCCAAAAATATTCTGGGAGGTTGGACAATTTAGACTCAATGACAATGGATGAGTGGATTGATCAAATGAAAGACTATGTTCAAACAAGAGGTAAAACTGAGAAAGAATGTGCTTGGATGGTGCTTGATCATTTGGAAGGGGCTGCATGTACAAAGATTAAGTTTTTTACCGGCTGACTATAGAGAAAATACAGAAAACGTATTTCATACCCTAGAAGAAGTTTATGGTTGTCTCCATTCTCATGTGTCAAAACAGATATATTTTTTAAACAGGAAAACATCAATCTCTTTGAAGGTTTCTGTAAACTGATCCATAAAGCACAACAATGATGCAAAATTCCGCCTATAAAGATGAAAACAAATCCCCAAATCAGCCAAGCACGTATTTCCCATCAACACAAAACTTTTAACTCAACAGAAGCAGTAATGAGAGTAATCTTATTTCCTGGTTGCGCTTTCCTTTAAATGACGTCTAAATGTTAATGAGAAACTGCAGATGAACTTGAGGCTCAGCAGATGTTGCACTGATAAAGCTTGTTTTGTTGTCTACCTAAATACAGACGCTTTTCAGGAGCGAAAAGCTAAACGGAAAAAAGGTATGTGGCTTTCACTTTTAACGCATCTATCTCCGTTCAGATCCCCTACCTGTCCGGTGATGCCGGTGATGACAGCGACATTCCTCTTCTTTAAAACCTCCCCGTTCGCCGAAGAGCTGCTGCTAGCTGCTGCGGAGCTCTGAGCCATCTCTTTCCGGTCAAATATTTACAGTTCGCCGCCGAAAACAACTGTCAGCACCGACTAAAGCCGTCTGAGTTCACAAACTGAGCACCAAGCGGGTCCTCTCAGCATCCGTAAACCAAACTGAGCACCGTTGCCCTGAACGTGACGAAAGCGGAAAAGACTCCGGCTTCAGCCAATAAGAAGCGAGCAGCAGAACGCCGGCGGGCCCTTTGATGTAGCGCCCCCTCTCGACAGGGAGGAAGAATGCAGGTTTTCATGAATGACAGTTAAAAGCACATTTATGGTTTATGGCACAGTTGAGTGTCCTGAGATGACCTTCAAAAAAGCAAACAGATATATTTTTTAAAAATTCCACTATCATATTTTTGTTTTTTAAAGGTCAAAATAACTGTCATAAATTAAAAATGTATGAACTATGTTCTTGTTAATATAGATTTGTCGTAGTAACATTTGTGTAATTCAAGGCTATTTAAGGTTTTAAGACTTTGCTATTGTTCTTTTTGTTGTCAAATGCTAAAAATTTTAGAAAAGTCTCTTCTTCTTTTGGCTTGTCCTTCAGCGAGTCATCCTCCTACATCTCCCTCTGTCCTCTGTCTTGTTCGTTATTTTGTTTTATTTTATTCATTTTCATGTGCAGCATATCTGATTGTGTTAATTACAGACTTTGCAATTCAAACCAAGCAAGTAGTTATGCATGAGTGTTTTTTTTCTGTAATACAAATGTACAGAAACATACACAATTCTTGCTTTTTAAAATGTTTTTATTCATTTTAACACATTGCAGCAGACTTGCAACCTGCCCCATGACCCGAAAAGGATGAAGCAGGTAAAAGATGATGGTTGGGATGAAGCGCATTGCAGCGTTTCTGGATCGGTATAAAGTATTGTGTCAGTATCTACAAAAAAAAAAAAAGTTGTACTGTTTAAAAAAATCTTAACAGCGCACATTTTATATGTAGTCTACTCTTTGATGCCAATTTATTTAATGCAGACCATAACAAAAATATTTTAACTACGCTTTATTTTGCAGAAATTATTATCAGCAGCTAACCTGAAAGTGACAGAGGAGCATTGTTCTTTATTTGCACATTAAACATTTACTTTTTTTTACTAACATAACTGACTGCTGGCCAGCAGGCGAGGAGGAATCTTTTTATGAGCAAATGTGCAAGAGTTATTTCACTTCTAAGGTTTTACATGAAAAACAAAAAGCCATTGTTGCCAGTCTTGTGAATATATTTTTATATGTAAATCAGTGACAGACCTAAATTTTTCAGTAAAAAAATGAGAATAAACTCAAATCGCAACTTCGTAAGTCTAAACCACACAGAGATAACTGTGCAGAAAGTAATAATGCTGATGTATTATGTAATGTAGCTGCAGTTCTTTTGTTCTTGGCAAACATTATAAACTCATTAAATTTCTAAAATAGTCAAAAATGACAAAATGTCACACACGTTTCTTTGTGCATCATTTATTAAAGTATTCACGTTCTACGTTTATTTGAGTTATATACTTTCACAAGAAAACTTGAAAAGGATATACATTCTGATGAAAAAATATTTGAAACACAAAGTTTTTTAATTCAAAATGGAAGAGCCAACAACTGAGCATCTCTGTAGTTGGCTCTCCGTCGACCTGAACCGTGCATGTGAGCACCGGTTGTGCAACGTTACGACATGTTGAATAAAAAGCTTTGCACTTCAAGTACAGTCTGGTTGAGACAGCAGACAGATGAACGTAAGAATCCAGTTCAGTCGTTAACGTGAATCGTTCGTAGGTAGTATGTGTTGTTCGGTATGCCTTCATGGAAGGTGAGAGGGGTTCTCCAAACTGCTCGAGCAAAACAACATGAACGCAGATGAGAAGCAGACCGCAGTGGAAAATAGCTAAAGGTGTTGCACAAATAAAAATGAATTCTCTAGGAAACGTTCAGGCGGAATAAGCTGTGCTGCGGTATATACAAAATAAATTAATGGGATGGACACTTTAATTTTAACCAATTTGTATTGAGTAACTTCCTGATAAGACTTGCAAATAAAATAAAATTTTTAACCTAAAGAGACTCTTTCTGTATTTTCTTTACAAAGTTTTTTGGAAGAAAGTGTTCTAAAACAAAGCATGCAAAATAAGCCTGGACAACAAGATATTTATTTAACGACACAAACAGATAACTTTAAAATTTTACAGTGATACATTCAGCAATCATAAAAGTGACATTTGTTGCAATATTTCAGAGTACTGTATTTGGGTATAACTGGAGAGTCGATACTGGTTTAGGAAAGAGCTGAAAGCAGGCAATTATTAAAAAAAGAAGCTTCAAAGTCAGTTTTCATTTCCAGCTCAGATCTACATGATGTGCAGCGATGCAAAGGCAAGCACGCGAGGCAGAGGGTGGTAGCCCAGTGGCCATACTGGTACAGCAGGATTGGTCCAAGTGTTGGGCGCTGGGGCCCTTAAACATCACAATGAAAACTGTGCCTCTAAAAGGGAAGGCAAAAGCATCTATGTTTAGTTGGAAAAACTTAAAATTAACCTTAGAATTCATAAAAATGTTTTAAAAAAAACATCTCTCACCTGTTCAGCTCTCCTGAGGAGGAGTGCGCGAGGAGTGGCACTTGTTTTTCTGCAACAAGACAAATGACGGAAACCTTTATCAGAACTGCAAAATTCAAAATAAAACTCATAAAACATCTTTTTTGTGTATCAAGTACCATTTATTCACTGAGAATGTGGTGCTCAGTGTTACATTTTGTATGGATTATAAAAAAATAAGACAAACTGTAGGGACACCCTGTGTTTTGATGTAAAAGTTGATTTCAGGGCACAAAAAACAATCTGGTATATTTTATTTTTGTTTGTTTTGCTGCACAGTTCAAAAAATATATATATATTTTTTTGCATAAAATAGCTGCAAATTTATATTAATATGATCATTCTTTGTTGCAGAAATCATTTTGTCCAGTTTGCATCAACTGTTGTCTCCTGCAGCTGGAACAAGCTACTCTTATGTGTTCATTTCTGCATTCATTCATTCAACCTTTATTTATACAGGTTAATCCCATTGAGCCACGGGGACTCATTTATTAGAGAGACCTGATTTTAACAGAGTGATGACAACAGTGGAGAACAAAGACAATCATGAAGCATGATACAAAAAGCCATTTTCTACCTTCTGGTGTAGTCGATGGTGCAGGTTTTGGTCTGACAGCCAGGCGTGTCTGAGGGACTCCGTGGCACTCATCCTCCAGCTCTTGCTTTTCACCAGCAGTCGTGTGATGAAGTCTTTGGCTTCGTCAGAAATGTCGGCGAACTCCTCCTCCTCGAAGTTCCACTGGCAGGACAAAATGTTGTTGAGCGTCTCGTTGTCGTCGTCCCCCAGAAAAGGAGACAAACCACTGAGCCTGGACAGAGGGGAGATGGAGGTCAGGGACACGATTCTGTTCTGATGGAGATAATCTGTTTCTCCAGGTTCACGTGGAGCCATTTGTTGAGTTTTCCATCATCTTTCAGCATTTGTACATATAAACACTGCACTTCCGGGTCTTTGAGCCTTTTATCTGCCGTTACATTATGTTTAGCAGATTTGGAAATACGTACCGTATTTTTCAGACTATAAGTCACACTGGATTATAAGGCACAATATTAATGAACGGCAGGGCCGGCAGACATAAGCAAACTAAGCGGCTGCTTAGGGGCCCCAGGGCCCCTAGGGGTATAGCACAGGTTTTAGGAAGTTTGTGAAATATTGAGGAAGAAGTAACATAAACAGGTCAAATGTGTGGGTAAAAATTGTTTAATAGTTTAAGTTAAACTTTAGCAAATTATTGCATACATTTACATAGTTTTAAGAATTATTCAAGTTTAGATTTCTTTTTTTAAACCATTTTACGTGGTTTCAAGTAATTGTTCATTTACATTATTAAGTATTTCCTTGATATTTAATTTTTAATTTTATTTAATTTTGTCTGTTTTTGCTCATATTAAGTTATTTTTTAATGCATTTAAGTTATTTGATCTATTTGTTGTTGATCTTGCACTACAACTTATTTTGAAAATTACTGTTGCAGTTCTTTGAAACCAAAGATATGATATATGACACTTTTGCTGCAAAATACATTGCATACTCATGTTTTATTATTATTATTTTTGTCTTTTTTGTTACTTTTAGTACCACACATATAGAATAATGTAAATGGGGCTGTCAGAGTTGCAATGAGTTTATGTTAGGTGGGTGAATTATCTGATAATCTGACTGTTGATTGAAGTAATCCACATTATTAGCAGAAATAGAGGGCCACAAACCACATTTCGCTTAGTAGAGGTTTGGGCCGGCCCTGATGAACGGTCTGTTTTCATACATAAGGTGCACCGGATTACAAGGCACATTTAGCAAAACAAAAACATTTTGACAGATTTTTGAGCCCCATGTATCACGTAAAATTGGTTCAAGGTCAGTAAGCACAACCAGAATTAATACATAAGGCTCACTGTTGATTTTTGAAAAAAATCCAAGGATTTTAAGTGCGCCTTATAGTCTGAAAAATACGGTGTTTTAGATTATTTGTTGTAATTTGGGGCCTTATTCGTTCGCCGTAATGACCTTAAAGGTGACAGTTTGTTATATTTTCTAAAAAACTCTAATTAAAAGTAAAATGTATGGTTTAGTGTCAGGCTTCTTCTTCCATTGCATGTTTACTCAGCATTGATTCAAGTTTTAGGCCCTTTATGTGTTAAATATCTGGCAAATAAACTGATACATTTCCATTTATCTCCTTATATTCCCTGTCTGTCATGCTACTCCATTTTTCCCTTTGGCCTCCCAGGATACATGACGTTTACAAGCTGAACTCACAGCATGTATGTAATGACTCCGAGGCTCCACATGTCCGTAGGGAATGAAACAAACTCGTAGTTGATGACTTCAGGAGCTAAAAATTCAGGCGTTCCGAAGTTGACCCTCAGCTTCTCTCTGGGCTTGTACCTGCGGAAGACAAAACACCCAAGTCATGTAGGACCGCTGCAATAAATGAGTCACAACAGCTGTTGAAGTTTCTACGAGTTTTACCTCCTCGCCAGGCCGAAGTCAATGATTTTGATTTTGTTGGTAGCTCTGCTGATGCAAAGAATGTTCTCTGGCTGAAAAACAACAGAAACACTGTTTGTGAGTCTGACGACTGACGCTTTCAGACAGTTTTTGTCTGCGTCTCTGTCAGGTTGTTAACCAAGATATGGATCTGAACCAACGTCAAACTGTGACACGTTGAAACATCAAAACGATCAGATTCACCTTGAGATCCAGGTGTAAGATGTAGTTTTTGTGCATGTACTGCAGGCCTTCGGTGATCTGCTGTATGAACAGCACGGTGTCGAGCTCCGTCAGGTTGTAGTTCTCGTCGATGATGCGATCGAACAGCTCCCCTCCTTCCACGCTGCAGCACAGACACACGCGGTCACAGCCTAATAAAAGCTCCCAGCACCAAACAGAGACGCGCCGAAACAGACTTACTACTCCATGACCAGGATGATGTCGTGGCGTGACTCAAAGGCGGCGTACAGCTGGATGAGGTTGGCATGGTTCAGCTGGTTCATCACCTGGATCTCGTTCCTCACCACCTCCTGACAAACAGGTTTGACATAAGCACGCGGTGAAGATCATTTAAGAACTGAAATGTCCAAATGATTAAGTTACAAAAGAATATGCTCAAAGCCAGATGAGGCTTGAATGTGATAATAGAAATACAGGAATGGCTCTAAATTGGTTTAAATCATATTTGTCTGATAGATTCAAATTTGTAAATGTAAATAATGAATCTTCATCATACACCAACTTTAGTCATGGAGTTCCTCAGGGTTCAGTGCTTGGACCAATACTCTTTACCTTATATATGCTTCCATTAGGTAAAGTTATTAAACAGCATGGGATACAGTTTCGTTATGCTGATGATACAGTTATGTTCGTCCATGAAACCCAATGAATCCAATCAGTTACTTAAACTAAAAACATGTCTTAAAGACATAAAAACCTGGATGACCCTAATTTTTCTGCTTTTAAGCTCAGACAAAACTGAGGTTTTGGTTCTTGGACCTGAACATCTTAGGAATAAATTTAGCAGTCTTTTTCCCTTGCCCATCTTAAATGAGATTAATTCCAAAGGGTAACAAGTTGCGGATGTTTATGTTTAAATTTTCAGTCAAATCCATCCACAGATTTAGATGTTTTGCTAATAGCCAAATACAGTATGGGCAAACACACCATCACTTTGGCTTCAGCAGCACTGCGGCAGACGGTAAATAGAAATGTATAACAAAGAAGAAAATATCTCTGGAACATCAATGGGGCCTCTCCATCTCCAGCATGCTCCGCTGATGAGCCAGTCGCTGGAACCTGGCCTGCCTCCCAGCCAGTCCTGCTAATTAGTCCCCCTCTTCTGAGCTAATTGGCTGATAAAAAATGAGGATGGCCTCTTCACCCATCCCGAGTGTTGTGACACCAAATGGCAGCGAGGAGGAACAGGCACGATGACACTCAGCGGGAGCCACTCCTCTGCTGTTAGTTTCTCTGTCTACTCCGTCTCTGGGTGGGTGGAACTTCAGCTGGAGGGTCTAATAATCTGTTCTCGTTAACCACGAGACAATCCCTTCCAGTCGATGCGCAGGTTCGGGCGAAATCACATCACAACGCGTTACGGCAAACTGCACTGACCATACCTTCTTTTGTGCTTTGCACCATCAGGACTGTGGGTTAGATTTGGGGTTTTCATGCGAGTCTTCCTGACAACGAACCAGGATTCAGTTTGGTTTAGTTGAAATGTGTGGCATGAGGTGGTGGTGGTGGTGGTGGGGGGGGGGGGGGCATAGCTGCAGAGAGA
This sequence comes from Simpsonichthys santanae, assembly GCA_031762415.1. Classification (NCBI taxonomy): domain Eukaryota; kingdom Metazoa; phylum Chordata; class Actinopteri; order Cyprinodontiformes; family Rivulidae; genus Simpsonichthys; species Simpsonichthys santanae. Next base: position 4,239,044 of record JARVLU010000803.1, read on the forward strand.
AAAGCTCTGCAGAGAACGGTGAAGGCTGCACAGAAGACAGTTGGAGTCAGCCTCCCCACCATTACAGACATCTACACCTCCAGATGCAGGAAGAGGGTCATATATGTTTGCTATTTTTGGGTGTAACCGGGCCCTTAAGTGCACAATTTTGTTCCATCTCATGTACCACATGTGATACAAATGCCAATATAAGAATCCTTTAACTATGAAAACCTTTTATACTTGGAGGATGCAGTATTGTGACTGTGCAGAAGTCTTGAAGCATCCCACGAATATCTCCTGAATCACTGAATGGATTTTAATGAAACTTGCAGACAGTAATGGGTTGACATCTACAGTTAAACCTTTAGAGCCTTCAGTTCAAAATGACTGGCAGAACTTTACAGGTACTAAGTTAAAATTTGGTTTAGTACGAGTAATTAACAACACATACTCTGAGCAAATACTGTTGTTTGTAAGGTTTGAAAAAAAAAAAAAGGCATAAACTCTGTTATTTCCTAACATAAAATAATATTAGTTTGACGTGATAGGTTGTGGGTGATGTGCATTCCTTCAAGAAATATGCCTTTATTTAGATTTTCAATTTAAAAGGCTACGCTAAAGGTCGTCTCCTTGGAAACAAAGTAAAAAAAAAAACAAAGTGCAAGCATAAAAAGTCATGTAGATCTTTATCAAATATATAACCACAGATGTTCCTCTTCTTGTTTCCTGTGATTATTATTGAAGGAAACAAACATCTGAGACATGCAAAGCTGAAGCATCCGAGACACTTGTGGCCACGCTTGGGTTATAAATATAATGAAGGCAAGAAAAAAAGGGAACGGTAAAACACGCAACAAAATTATGTCAGGTCCTCTTGATGGTTTCTTTTTGTTGAAATGATTTCTTTTTCATCCAAAAGACCTCAGGCGAGTTGGCGATTTAGATGGCGGACTCCAAAAACCATCCGAGCACCATCAAACTGGTTGTGAAGGCGCCATTTATAAGACTGAGTTTGTTGTGGCTCCTCGGACTGATGAAGTCTTTTGGATGAAAGATGAAACGTTTCAGCAAAAAGAAACCGTCCAGAGGACCTGACTTAACTTTGTTGTTTTTTTTTTTCTTACCAGGATTATTGACATCATATACACTTTGATGAATTAAAACAATATAAAACTTTGAGGCTGTTGTTTCACTTTTCAATGAACTATTCAAGCCAAAGTAGAACATATTTTGGGTCAAAACATAACAGAGCAAGATAGAAATAGATCACGAAATGAAAAAAAAAAAAAAGCCTTTACAACGAGTTAAATGTCAAAGTATTTAACAGGAGGCGCTTTACTTTGCCACAAAGTTACAATTTAATATATGTTTGCTCCTGTTGAGGACTCGGGCTGTGATTGGGTGCATTCCCTTCAAGTCCCGCCTTTTCCGGTCCCGCGGACCAATCAGCGGCGCTGCTGGGCCTCGATGGGACGTAACGTCAACTGCCGTCGTGTCGCGATTGGAATGTTACCGACGAACAATCGGAACAACTGAGCACTCGGTAATTGGACGTCAGGCTCAAGGAATTTTGTCTTTTTTGAACGTTTTCTCAAGCTATCAACTGAGCTCGAGGGTCTCCTCGCGCCGACCGGACAACTTCGGCCGCGTCGTGTCCCTCCGCGGATGAGGCTTTTCATTTTGTACCCGCGCGTTTGACGGTATGCGCGGAGGTGATAAATAGGGAGAGAAATGCAGGGATTCGTCAGGTTACAGTCGGACCGCTGAGCTCCAGCTCCTCGCCGACGGGTCTCCCCCACCCCCCCCCGGTGCTCCTCCTCATGGAGAGGTAAAACAACGGGGACTACATTCAGCCCGAGGCTTTGAAGTCGGAGCGGCGGGGTTCACTCTCTGCCCGCCCGGTGTTGTTGGACTTGGACCGGGGGAGCTCCGGCCGCTGTTCGCCTGAGAAGAAGCGAGTCCCCGGGCGGCTGTAAAGTCCGAGCCGGCCCGGTTCGAGCCGGCTGAATGAGCAGAGGGGTCCGGTCCGAAGCCCCGCTGGCTGTAGACATGCAGGAGCCCAGAGGAGGGAGGAGAGGCTGAAAACGTCGCCCACATGCGCTGGATCACTTGCTGGATCTCGGATCAGAAAACGCCGACGGGGGGCCGGGGATCCTTGGGAGCTGCTGGAGGATGGAGCGGTGCAGCCGGGGCTGGTGAGAGCCGAACTTGGGGCCGCTTGACCTCCTGTCTTCTTCCTGAACAAGTCGCCTCTGTTCCCCAGGACACATGCAGGCCAAAAAACGCTACCTGATCCTGCTGTCCGCCGGCGCGTGTCTGCTGCTGCTCTTCTACCTCGGGGGGGTCCAACTTCCAGCCGCCAGGAGGAGCCGGCAGGAGCGCGGCAGGAGCCGCTCCGAGCAGCCCTGGCCCCACTACTCTGACCCGTTACAGGGGTTCCTGCCCTGGGACCAGACCGACACCGAGGACTACAACGTGCACGTGTCGCCCAGGCAGAAGAGGGACGTGAACCGCAGTGTTTACAAAGGCAAGCGGTGCCGCATGGACTCGTGCGTGGACCTGTCCTTGTGCCAAAGGAACGGCTTCAGGGTTTATGTGTACCCCCAGCAGAAGGGGGACAAGATCTCTGAGAGTTATCAGAACATTTTATCCATCATCGAGGGCTCCAGGTTTTACACGTCGGACCCCGGACAGGCGTGCCTGTTTGTCCTGAGCTTGGACACTCTGGACCGGGACCAGCTGTCCCCTCAGTACGTCCACAACCTGAAGACCAAGGTCCAGAGCCTGCCCCTGTGGAACGACGGAAGGAACCACCTCATATTCAACTTGTACTCGGGGACGTGGCCGGACTACACGGAAGACCTGGGCTTTGACATCGGCCAGGCCATGCTGGCCAAGGCCAGCATCAGCACCGAGAACTTCCGGCCCAGCTTCGACGTGTCCATCCCCCTGTTCTCCAAGGAGCACCCGAGGACAGGTGGGGAGAGGGGCTACCTCAAACACAACTCCATCCCGCCTTTCAGAAAGTACATGCTGGTGTTCAAGGGGAAACGCTACCTGACGGGGATCGGCTCGGACGCACGGAATGCCTTATACCACGTGCACAACGGGGAGGATGTTGTGCTGCTCACCACCTGCAAGCACGGCAAGGACTGGCAGAAGCACAAGGACGCGCGCTGTGACAAGGACAACGCAGAGTACGATAAGTAAGTGCGAGTTGAAGGCCCTTTTTTCAGTTTTACGCACAAAGTCCACGCAGAAGAACCAGTAGGCCTCATGGTTTTCACTTACACTGATTTACTTCAGGAAATGTTGGGACTTTGTGTAAACTATAAATTACTGTAGTTTATAAATCTCATGCACCCATGTAACTTTATGAACACGAGCAATTGTTTAATCCAGGAAATTGTATAATTTTTGTTGCAAAAGAAAGACGGACATTGAGAAGCGTCCCCTCTTTTACCAGCTGTCGGTTATTTATGCATCGCCTTTCCAGATGTGTAAGCTGCTAAATCATGAGGCATTAATGCACCCCCATACCAACAGAGAGGCAGGATTCTGAACTTTGTGTTGCTGACATGCTGGATGGTGCGTCTCCCCTGTAGTGTTGGGGGCCGAGATGGTGTAGAGGCAGGGCAGCCGGCTCAGGAAGGTCCCGGGTTCGATCCCCGGTCACTACATACCTTGTTGTGTCCCTGGGCAAGACACTTAACCCCAAGTTGCTCCCGGTAGGACTGGCTGGCGCCTTGCATGGC
>JARVLU010000803.1:4245903-4260760 GCA_031762415.1 Simpsonichthys santanae
GTGAATGGTTGTTTGTCTCTATGTGTCCCTGTGATGGACTGGAGACCTGTCCAGGGTGTCCCCCGCCTCTCGCACAGGGATTGCTGAACATGAGCACCGGTGACCCCATGACCCAAAATGGAAGAAGCGGGTAAAAGATAATGGATGGATGGTGAAAAACCTTTGTCCCTTTTCCATTAGGAACAGTACAGCATGGTTCGACTTGATTCTGCACGGTTCCAAGGCTTTTCCATTAGTAACTGTTTGTGGAACCAATCCCTTTTTTCCCCTTTTCTCTGGGGTTCCAAGCGGGCCAAACTGGCACCAAAACATGACCTCAGAACAGCGTCAGTTACTGATTGGTCCACTTCCTGCTACTGTTGTGGTCGGCAGCATCTTGGCTCCTCTGCAGCCTCATAACAACAAACTGACCCGTTCCGAACCTGATTAAAAGTTTGGACCTTCTTCAAAGTGTCTTTGCCGGTCACTGGCTGCAGAGAGCTGTATGGAACCAACCGGGGATGTGGACCTGAACTACTTCCAGCCCCAGCGGTCAATCCGAGCTCTGCTTGGTGGCTTCCTGGGCGGGACAACGTTGTTCAGAGGTCCTGTGTCTTCCCTGGAGCTCATCTGAACTTTTTCATCTGGAGTCCTCTGGATTATTTGAATTTGTTTGGGACCACTTTATGGTTCTTTGCCAGTACTCTGAGGTTCTGGCTCTCTTCAGAACTTTGGAAACACTCCACTACCTCCAGCCTCAGCGGTCGGCTGAGCGCAGCTCACTGGCACAGGAAGTCTTTCGGGCACGAAGGTGCTGTTCGCAGGATTGGTGTCACCGGAGCTTATCTGGATATTCATCTGGATTAGTTTTTGTTTTGTTTTGTTCTGACTTTTGTGGCTTCTAAGTGTCAATGAAAACACGGACACCCATGACACCCCCTCTACCCGGCGCTTCATCACACAACTGATTTTTTTTTTGGGTGGGGGCGGAGTCTTTAATTGCAGAAGAGGAATCGGTTTGAGGCATCACAACTTTGATTGTTTGATCTACGAGTGAGGTCTGTGTTGCTGTTTTTTTTTTTCCTGCTGTTTTGAACCGTCTGTTTTCTTTTTCTTTTTCTTTTCTTTGAGCCCCTGAATTAATTTAGCTTGCTGGTATATTTATACCCCTCCCCCTCCTCTCCCTCCTCTACAATGGTGATGGGTAAATTCTTCAGCAGCTTATTGTTGATGGTCATGGTGCTGCAGTATGGGCTTATTCTTCCACGTTTTCTCCCACCTGCTACTGTCCAACTCTTCAGCAGCTTCACCAACATCTCCAACCCTCTCTGCACTGACATGATTCTGTGCTCCTTGTACCCACTGATATGCATAGTTCTGGAGCAGACCATCCATTCTGGACATTCTGGATGGTCAAACCATGTTGGTGCATCTGAACTTGTTCGTCCATGCCAACTTAACTGCTACTGGGTTCTAAACAACCACATCTTTATAAACACATCTCATCATAGCATGTCTATGAGGACCAAGATCATAAACTCCAACAATTATACTACTGCCACAAAGAGCTCTCGGAAATATCTGATTGTAATGCATTTATTGCTGGCTGGTGTTCAACCCAATCCTGGTCCACTCACCTCATGTAGTACTCCATCAGATCTTAAAAACCTGTCAGGTTTACACATTGTGCATATTAATGCTCATAGCCTCCTCCCTAAAATATCGATGCACATCTCTCTTTTAAACCACATATTGAAAACTTGATAAAGAAACTGAAATTGAAATTGTTTCTTTTTTAGAAATAGATCTTGCTTAACTCTGAATGCCAGAAAATGCTTGTAACTGCTACCATCCTACTGGCCACTGACTATGGTGACATTTACATGAATGTCCCTGCAAGCTCCTTGGATGCTGTCTATCATGACGCGCTAAGATTTATAACTGGTTGTAACTACTGTACCCATCACTCCACCCTGTACTCCTTGGTCTGTTGGTCATCATTATCTACACATAGGCTCTCACACTGGTTCATTTTCATCTATAAGTCCCTCCTTGATCTACTACCTTCTTATATGTATGTCCTCCCACATGTCACACCATAAGTGCAGTTACAACATGCTCTCTCAGTCCATCATTATCTGCAGCTTTCCCTCAGTGAGGACTAAATTCAGCAAATGGGTCCCCTCCTACAACCTGGAATGCTTTGCAAAAAGATTTAAGCTGTCAACATGCCATTTGCAATGACTCAAACTCAAGGAGCGACTGGACCTATTTTCAAGATTTTAAAATTATAATGACAGCGTTGTGGTCTAATGCTGAAGTGCAGGCGTTTTTTGTGCTTGGTGGTCGACGACAAAATTCAGAACGAGCTAGATGGAGCTCCGCCGGTCCTCTCCACCGGAGCCTCGGAGTCCCCTCAGGTCATGCAAGGCGTCTTCTCCCCAACTCCAAGCTCCTCTGACTTGTTAATTAACAATAAATCTTATATCTTTCTCTCTTTGAAAATTGTTTTATGTCAATCTGATTTGCTTACAAAAGCAGTAAAAGCTTTATTTGTTTATTTATTTATTTTATATATATATTTTCAGGTTCGGCCTGTAATCACTGTTAATTGGTCGGTTTCAGGTCGGGCTCGTAAAAAATGATACAGGTTCGGCCCGGGTTGGATTTTTTAGGCCCGAATGCAACTCTGGACAAGACTACCGTAGATGCCTGCTATTTGATTTGAGCTCAGGTGCATCACAGCGATACAGACTGTCACTTGGATCTCTACCCACGACAATGAGTGATATGCTATGATGGCTATACAGCTTTTGCTATGACAGAGCCAGACTCATTTTGATGTCTATCTATGAGCTTTATTTTGAAACTCCAAGTCAAAACCTTGCATGTTTTATATTTCTGTTTCTAGAAATTAAACGGGGAAGCCTATGATAGAAGCATAGAAAGAAGAAAAGCATGCTGGGAAATGTCAATGTAATGGTAAATGGTATTTACATACTTTGTTGCTTTCTATCTAATCAAGACGCTCAAAGCTCTTTACAACGATCTGTGCCCTCATTTACCTCCACAGACACATTCATACAGTACTCTACTACATCTCTACAAAGATAATCGGAATCTGTAGAGACTAATCAGATCTTCAGATCACATTCATACATTGATGGGACACACATCAGAGGCATTGATGGGTTCAGTGTCTTGCCGAGGGACACTTCAACATGGGACTGCTGATAGAATCGAACCCCCAACTCCCCACCTAGAGGACAACCACTCTAACCACTCAGCCACAGCTGCCCTTGCCTGGTTTAATGTAGAAACTAAAGACATAGAACAGCTGAGTCACTGGTTGCCATGGTGATTCCCACCCTTTTTTTTTTTTAAGCAGATGAGGGCGGAGCATCACAAAGAATTGTGGTTGTCACATTTTTGTTTTTCAAATCCTCCAACATTCTTTGTTTGGGACTAGAAGACGGCAGACAGGCCTGTCCAGAACCCAGCCCCACTCTTTTCTCAGCCTTCAGAATGTGAGCAGAATGCAGTTTGTAGAAAATAAATGAGAAACCTTTGGAAATATTGTGTTCGTATCATGTGGAGGAGGATTTTCTCCTCCAAGTCTGATCGAACTTCTAAGATAAGGAGATGAGCTCCTCTGACAAACAGCAGAGTTCTGATCCGCACCTCCAGATTATAACTCACAAATATCTGAGCGCTGAGCACACATTAATGCTGCTGTCGAACCACAGGAGGAAGATGAAGGGAGTGCGGGAAACTTTTCATAAAACCAGAGGTCTGAACAATAAAACACATCTAATTCAGCCAGGAGTTCTAGTTATTATCAGTTCGTATTGAATGCAGATTCAAAATATTCCCCTACAAGCCCTCGTCATAATTTCACTCTTTTAAAAAAAATCACCTGGGCCTATACATAGTTCTTCTTGTGATCAAACAGTCCTCTATTTTCATGAAATTCAGGTTAAACGTCAGCATCACTTGAGCTCCCACCTTGTTGAAGTTCACATATCAAACACAGTACGGACTGGAGAACCATCAAAGTTTTATCACACCAGAATCCATCAGAAGACCCATCAGACAGATGTGGTTCTGCCACTTAGAGATGTGACGTTCACCAACCATCCAAATCTATGGAACAGCTCTTTACAACAAACGATGGGAACTGTGTTGCAAATAAACAATTTTCAGTCAGGTCATCTTGACAGTTTCTTTTTTTTTTTGAGCTGAAACATTTCACCTTCCATCCAGAAGGCTTCATCAGTCAAGGAAACACACAACACAAAACTGATTCTTCCCCCAACTGTTTACTCTAAAGTGGAACAAACCAGTTATGTTGGTGCTGAGATGGTTTCTTTGGCATCTGGACAGTTTCTTTTTTTGCAGCCTTCTGGATGGAAGGTGAAACATTTCAGCACACACACACACAAATATAATTAAAAATAAATAAATAAACTGTCCAGATGACCTGACTGAAAATTGTTGGACTGTATACCTGGATTATTGAGCATTAACTTTGTTGGCTTAATTACTGTGTTTTGGTAATGGATGAGTTAATAAAGCATGCAGACATGAGCATGAATGAGCGAACCGATGAGTCTGTGATGCGTGCATATGTGTGGAATGTCTTGAACATGTATATTTTGGTATATGTCTATTTTGGAGTTATAGAATCCCCCTCCCCCCTTGGTGGAAATTCCACCAGCCGCCACTGCAGAGAAGACAGTCTTTGAATAAACAGTTGTAAAAAAAAAATTTCTAATTGAACATAGTAAATTTTAATCAGAGGTTTGTATTGATCAATATCATTAGGGTCCTATAAAATCTGCTATATTTTTCCCATATTCGGAGCAGTTCGTCTTTCACCCCCGTCCTTATATGTTTCGTCTGATGTACGTCTTCATTTTTTCCTGAGAAAATAAATATGTTTGCTCAGTTGCAATTTTTTGTTAGAAGCAAAGTAGAAGTTTCAAGCAACTACTGAATATGAAGCGTTTTTCTCACTGCAAGACACGTTTTCAGTTTAAAGTGTAAGCCGGCTGAAGGGTTCAGATCATCCACACAGCTTCTCCTCAGCTGTCGTCCTCATCCACCCCTGAAGCAGTCTCAGTGACTTTCAGCTATTGGGTAGTTCCTGGCTAGTCCTCCTCGTGGTGCACTCTGATCTGATCCACCAGCAGAAACCCAGAAAGACGAGTGAACCCAGTCCTCAAACTGGTAACATTATGTAACTTTGGGTCTGTTATGTTATTTTACTGTATCTGATGGAACTTGATAACTCATTTCCTGCCTTGCAGTGATAATAAATGACTGGATCCAATCACATAACTTCTCAACCAAACTCCAAAGTAAACTATTTATCAAATACCCTGATGCATGCTCAATAATCCAGGTAGAAAAATCTAAAAAAGCTAAGTCTGGTCCTCTGGACATTCAAAAAACAAAACAAAACTAATAATAATAATAATAAATCTGCTGGTTGCAGAGATTTGGCTAACTGTCTTTGTGATCAAGCCAGTAATGCAGTGGAGTAATCTTCATTTTGAGAGGCTGCATTTAGCCACGGTTCATTACATTATAGAGGAATGTTATTTCGCATTCACACCCCCGGAGGCCCACAATCATTTATAGGAGGCAGCCCAAAGGATGGCCTATCACAGGCTGCAAAATCTTCTGTCATTTCATTAGAGGGGACCAAAACTTTTAATCTATCTGAGTCTGATGTAATTAAATTAACTGTCCACCCACCCGCCGAGGACTTCCTCCCTGTTTATGGTGTAGTAGGTGGCGATCTGGTGGGGTTTGGGCGTCACAATGCGGTGGTCGAAGGGCGCTAACGGTGGGGGGCTTGAGTCTGGAAAAGAAGAGAACAAATGGTTTTGCAGAGTGAAGCAGTGATGGAAGAAGAGGCGCCTGGAAACAAAGTGGATGAAAATAGCAACACGCCAGCGATTCATTATCAGCTCTAACAGCTGCGTGACGGACACGCTGGTGACGCTGGAGCAGGCGTCGTGTTGCGGCATGAAACTTGAATGTCATAAACTGACAGGAGATGCACAGATAACAGCTGTCATTTCCTGTTGCTCCTAAATTATTTGGTCCAGTAAAAGTCCACTCGTGGACTCTGAACTCTCACCGATCAGGAAACCTTTCACTGCTGACTCCTCAGCTTCTGCCTTTGCGTCTTCAGATTTTGAGGCCTCCCCCTCGTGTCTCTGAGCGCCGTCCTCCTTGCTGTCCTCCACCCTGCTCTTCTTCAGGTCGTCCTTCACCAGGTCTTCGTCTGTGACGCGACGCTTGCTAGAAGCTCCGGCATCGTCAGAGCTTCAGATGTTATCAAAGCAAAAGAAAGAGCGTCTGGTCATTCCTGTATGAAGAAATCAGAAGAAACACCAGATTTGATATTAATACCTCTCCTGGGCGCTGGTGTCCTTCTCTGATTCTGATGATTCTTCTTCTCCTTCGAGTCCTTTCTTTATACCGTCCTCCTGTTCCCTGCTCTGTTCTAAATCTTCTGCCCGTTGCTCCTCTTCCTCTTCGTCCGTGTCGTCAAAGATATCTTCTTTATCGTCCTCTTGCTCCTCAGTCTCCTTCCTCCTGTCCTCTGCTTGTCTTGCTGGAGTGTCTGACCCATCCAGGATCAGCTCTGCCACTTCCTGTCTTCGTCCTTTACTTCCTGCGTCCTCGGCGCCCTGGATGTCAGCCTCCGCGTTCAAATGGGAATGCTCAGAGTTTTCCTTGTTGAGCTTTTCCACCTGTTTCTGCAGCACAGACTCATCCAGACAGGAGCAATCTGAAGTTGGAGAAATAAAAAAAAGAAGCAATTTTTATGTTTCATGCTGTTTGTTCTGTTAATTTAGTCCAGAAGAGGTCAAAATAGTGGACAGTTCTTGGCTGGAATATTTAGTTCAGCTCTAATTTTATTGATCTTTGGGCAATAATTTAAGCTTTTCATTTCATAGCAAACACAAAGTCCCTCTGAGTTTAAAAAGAATCACCTAAATGCTAATATGACTATTAGTTACCAAGAAGTCTTTCAGTCCGTACAGCCCATTAATTAGATCCATAAGAGCATCCAGGGAACTTTAGAGGAAGATCAGAACCAAACAACGTTTAAAAAAATATTTGGTGATTTCTCAAAAAAGGCTCAAAACACCCCACTTTTTTTTAAGAAACAAGTTTTCTGGGTAACACTTTGCAATAAGGTACACAAAATTTGATTAACTACTAGGGAACGCCTCAGGAACCAATCAGGAGCTAATGGGTAGTTAACCAGTACTTACTGGGGAACACACTGCCAAACCTTATTAGGAGACTACTGGTTTGTTACCACAGAAACAGAGGAGACGTGTTCTGAATAAAACCTGCACCAGTGAGGTCACAGCTCGTAATTGCCAAAAACTTGTTTCCTAGTGATTACTGATTTTATTGGATTATTACCACTGATTAGCAATTTCATAATCATCTTAACTACATCTGACTATCTCTTACTGAGTACCAAACCATTGTCTGGCTATTATTCAGAACCAGCATGGAGAATTTGTCCTCAGTTTCTGTGGTAACAAACCAGTAGTCCTTAGTAAGGCTTGGCTGTGTGTTTCCAAGTAAGTACTGGTTAATTACCCTGATCTGTTCCTGATCTGTTCCTCGTTGGTTTCCTTGGTAACTTCCCATTAGTTCAAGATTAGTTCCTTTTCATTTACAAGGTAACTAACCAGTAGTCCTTAATAAGGCTATGTGCATTCCCCAGTAAGTACTGGTTAATTACCCATTAGCTCCTGATTCATTCATGAGGCGTTCCCCAGTAGTTAATCAAATTTTGTGTACCTTATTGTAAAGTGTTACCGTTTTCTGGTTTCTAATTCTTCACAGTTTCAGTTGATTTATCATAAAGTTTATGGTCCACATTAAAAACTATTCAAAACTACAGCCCAGAACCAAATAATTTCTACTTGTGAATGTAAAATTATTATTAAATAAATAAAAAATAAGTAATTATTAAATCAAATAAATTATTATTATTGTTTGAACTAAGTGTTTAAAAAAAGAGCAGATATAATAAGATTTTTTTCTTCTTTCTGCTGCCATTCATTTTGTATTTTATATTCTTATCATTCATGGAATTGCTTTTTTGTCGTTGTTGTTTTATGAATAAATTTTATAAATAAAATTAGTTAAAGCATCAACGCGGATGTCGTCTTTTTTTTATACATATTTTAACATAACAATAAGCACATGATGAAGAATATTGACACATAAATGCTAATAAACCTCTTCATGTCTTCCTAAAGTGGATTTTGTGTGCACACATTGGGCAAAAGTGCATCATTTGTTTTTATCTTGTAATTTTTTTTAAACAACAAGGTCTGTTTTTAAAGTAGAAAGGTCACGCATCATAAACTACAAGTTGCTCTGATTACCAGTTAGAAAAGCAGATAAAAACTCCTGTAAGCGTGTGTGCTTACTGTAGATGCACAGCGTTTATGTCATCTTGTGCCAACGAAATGACATTACAGGCATGCCAAACGACCTGAGTCATTGCAACAAGAAAAGCGACGAGTCATCTTTTCAACTGCAAACTGTCCCACACAACGCATGGTTAATAAATGGTTTATAAAAGACAAGCTGTCATTTCAACTTATTTTACTATTATTGTTAAGACATTCAAATGTTCTGTCTCAGTCAGGACTGTAATTAAATCCTCATCTTTTTGTTTTTTAAATGAAAAGTGGGGACAACGATGTGCTCGGTCAGTTTATTGTCAGTAGTTAGTAACACACCCAGGAGGAAATGTTCTGTTTTCTCTTTCTGGCACCAGCGTTTCATTCGTGGCGTGTTTGAGATCATTATCGACAGAACTCGTCTTGTAAAACGAGCTGAAAGCAGAGCACACGCACCTCTGGGGTGTGGTTTTATATAACTTTGTACTCACACACATTATTTTATTTTTGTTGCATCTAGAATGATTAAGTTGTACATTTAAAACTTGTGCTTTTTGTTGCAAAGTCAGAAAGAAATCCCCGTGAGTGTCAAGTTTGTGTGTAAACTACTGCTGGTATCACTTTGGCTCATTCATTCTCGGTTGGTAACAGTTTTGCCCTCGTTTGTGTGTTTTTGTGTGTCTGAAGCATGAGGAAACACTTGAGCCAGTGAAAAATGCAAGCAACAACTCACGCCACCTGAATTTTTTGCAATATTCTTTTCATTCTGAAACCAACACAATAAAAGCAAAACACATGCATTTACAGCAGTTATGTTTGAAAATGTGTGTTTCATTAATTTCAAGCTTTAAGGAGGCCAATTAAACATTCACAGAAACAGGAGTTACACATATGATGGCATGTTTTCTTTTTGATCATGTAAGAAACTGTTCTGAGCTCGTGCTTGTAGAGAAATTAGATCACTGCGTGTTTTTTACTTTACCTGATGAGTCCTGAGGTTTTCGTTTCTTCTGAGCTTTTCCGCCCTTTAGGCTCTGTTTGGTTTTGTCTTTGTTGTCCTTTGCCTTGACAAGATTAAAAAAGAGGAAAACTAATTACTGATAAATATAATATGCATTTTTAAAGTTCAATGAAGTTTTTTTTTTAACTGCGTGACAACCTATTTGTAAATAATAAGTACAAATAGGTATATAGGTAAATATTAAGGTATTATAAGTATTATTAGTGTTATTATAACCCTCCTGCTGCCCTTAGGTCAAAATGACCCAGGCCTTAGATTTTATTTAATTTAGGCTTCAATACATAAACAGTCCAGTAAGTACCTGATATGAATCCAGGGTACATACCTTACAAGGTAAATTTAGGGAATGAACCCAATCTGTTCCTGATACTCTACATACCTAGTAAGTACTTGTTAGGTAACAAGTAAATACGAGACAGAGACCTGGTGCATAGCCCCGAAAAAAAAAAAAAGTAAACGTTTTATAGTCATTGTTATTTTGGCATCAAATACGTAAAGAACGGCAACGTACTTAGTAATATGGTACTAGGTACCCAATATGTACCTATGTAAGTACCCAGTGTGTATATGTATGTTACATACTCAGTGCGTACCGAAACATACACTTTTACCATATCAACTTTTGCTGTATCTAGTACTTGATACATACCCAGTGTACATACTTGATGCTTATCAGATAAGTACTAGACATACATCCTGTATGTACCAGGTAAAGTACCTGCTATTAGCTCTGTACAAATTAAGTATTAAATAAAAATTGAATATGTATCAGGTACCCAGTACATACTCATAGTATGTGCCAGATACATACAACCCAAGGTACCAGATAAATATCATACGTATCTGGTATTTACCAGGTTAGTATCTGGTACTAACTCTGTATATATTCATTCAACCTTTATGGTTTATATCAATTAAGTACTAAGCACATGCCCAGTTGGTAAGAATCTTGTACTACTTTTGTACTTGGTACATACTCAAAGTTTGCACTACACCCAGGGTATATACTTAAAATGTACCAGGTAAATATTAAGTATGTACTCAGTGTATACTGGGTTCTGGCTGTTTTCTGGAGACTTATGTTGCTCTCATTATGTTTTTTGTAATAAAAATAATTAAATCTGACACAAATATACCTGAAGATGAAACTGCAGATTTTCATGTAAATAAACAAACGAGCGTATTGTGGAAAAAAAAAAAAAAACTTAAAACAAAAAGTTGTTTTTTTGAATCAGCCTAAGTAAGTTATGTAACATTTCTCTAATGGAAGGCAGATAGCTGTGCTGCCAGGACTCTGGTGCCAACCAGTGTGTCAACGCTCACACATATTTCCATCTGAACAACAAGATGCCAAGTCCGACTGTTTGATGCCGTTGCTGCTGTGGCACCACAACTCAAGAACAATGTTCTCATCAGAAGCCTCCACTTAAAAACGAAAGGTCACTCTGACTGAAGCAGAAAACAAGAGTTGCTCATTAAGAACTGACTTGAGATCAGGCCTTTGTTCTTAATGTGAAGGACGGAGGGTATAATGTGTTCGAACATCAGCAAAAATGTGTCCTGAAGACACAGGAAGCTTGTTGGGTTCACAATGTTCCACCCATGAATACCACACTCGGTTTTACATGTAGCATCTAATCTGTTATTGCATTAATGTCACCCACTCAGAACAGAACACACAAGTGGCACTTTCACTGTCCAGCTGCAGTCCGGCCCCGGTTCTGATAAAGACCCGAGGGTCTGGGTGCGATAACGAGTCTGACTCCAATCATTTACACCTCGGAGGCAAATAAGAACCTTTGCAGGGAGGAAAGACTGTTTCACGTTACTGAGAACTATGAGTCTGGGTCTGTCGGGTCAAAGGTTAGCAAAATCAGAGCTACAGCACAGTGTGAGCGCTGAGTAATGAAAAACTAACTGAGTTGTTGAAGCTGAAATAATCAGAACACCAGCTAAAAGCATGATGGAGCAAAACAGTAGCTGAAAGTAGCACATTAGCCTAAAGTCAGAAGTTATAGAGTAGATGAAAGTTTAATGTAGCAAAAGGCTAGCTAAAAGTATTTACAGTTAGCTAAAAGCCGAAGGTAGCAGAATTGTAGCTAAAGGTCAAAGTAGCTAAAAACCTAGCTAAAAGTATACTTTTAGCTACATTTTAATACAGTATATAGCAGCTAAATGGTTGGTAAAGCAAAAGTATAGCAAAAAATATTGATTATAGCTTTATTTTAGCTTTATATTGATTGATAAAAACAAATTTCCCTTTGGGATCAATAAAGTATATTGAATGATTGATTGATAAAAGCTAAAAGCAGCTCAATGTTAGCTAAAAGCTAAAACTGGCAAAATAGCTAAAAGAATAAAAAGGTCATGTAAAAGCTATAAGTTGCATGGTAGAAGCTAAAAGCTATATTAAGATTTAAGGTTTATTTGTCATTCACACCACATGTGGTACATGTGGTGGAACGAAATTGTGTGCACAGGGTCACAGTTACATCCAACAAAAGTAAATGTAAAGACAAACAGTAATAAGATGTAAGATGTGAACTAAGATACACGCTAAACCAAGAATAGACTGTAGAATCAAATAAGCATTAGTCCACATGCTGAAGCAGATTTAAAAGAGAAAAAAGTTTTAAAGGGCAAAATAAATCTTGATGCATTTATATATATTTTTTAAATGTTTGGGCATAAATTTAAATACTGTATTTAAAAAAGTGTAAAAGTCACAAAAACCAAAAGTCACATCATTCTTCTCCTAAATAAGCTGAAAGTGTTGATATAGAACGGCTAAAATAGCACAAAGTATGCAGAAGTAGTTAAACTGCAAACATCGTTCATAGAAACGTGGAAAAGGAACAATTTGCATATTTCCAATAAAAACACAGGAAAATAAAACCATGAGTGATTTTCAGCAGCCGTTTGTTTGCCGTCACTATAAAAGAGTAAACCTTTGTAAAAACAGGCGTAGACAATCTGCACATCTGGATGAAGTGATGTTTGGTGTTACAGATGTTTTTTGGGCCACGTCTCACAGTGTTGCCTCACCTTCCTGCTGGTTTTGTTTCTGGGCTGCTTGAATAAAAGCTCCACCAGCCTGGAGTTCTTCACCACCTCCCCGATGAGGCTGATCACCTGCTGGGTGCCCCCCGCCAGCTTCTCCACCCCGTCCAACCTGCGCCCATGACTCTCTATGCGCTCGCCCGCCCTGTCCAACGCCCCGCTCAGCTCCCTGCAAACCGCCTCCATCCCTGCGCCGCCTCTCCCGTCCTCGCCCGCGGAGGCCAGGTCCCGACCCATGCTCCTCACGTCCTGGGACAGGATGTCCAGCCGGGTCAGCACGGTCTGCTGCATGTTGAGCAAGCGCTCCATCTGGGAGCTCAGGGAGTCCATCCTGCTCTCCATGCAGCGCAGCGAAGCTTCGTGGTGAGCTGAGGATGAAGCCGGAGGCCGGTCTGATCCACTCAGAGAGAACTTCCTTCCATGAAGCTTCTGACCGTGAAGTGGGTTCGGATCGTACATTTTGGCTAAAGAGTTCACGATGCTGGAGTTCATGATGGAATATCTGCTCACAAACAGCTAAACCGACGTGCTCAGAGCTCACAGTCAACCACAGGAAGAAGCATTGTCACCATCGCAGGAGATGCAGCGTGAAGACGTGGATGGAGGACATGAATCTGTCCCTCAAACGCTGCAGAGCCCAGTTATAAGAACAGCTGATGGCTCGTCTCCAAATTAATGTTCAGACGTCAGGGGCCGAGTGGCCAGTGATAAGAGCCGAGGGCTCGGGTGTGCAGCTGAGGATTGATGGGGTTTAAGGTGGGGGGGGGGTGGATGCTATGTGACATTTGAGACACTTAAAGAGCCCTTCAGACGAGTGTCAGAATCCCAAGAATCCAGGCCTGAAACATGACACCATAAAAAGAACAGCAAACAAAAAAAATGTTCTGCCAACAAAAAAAAAAGGAGCCGACGTTCTCCAGGCAGTTCATCAGGAGCTCGTGCTTTGAGTTTAGAGCACGCTAATCTCACTGTCATTATGGGATGTTCATTGGAGGGGCTATTAGTTTCATGTTGTGAGAGTAGAGGGAGGCGAGACAGGTGCTCGCGTGCGAAGCTGCAAACTTCACAGACAATTTGTATGTACTCCGTTGAAGACACGAGCATCGTGTTTCTGAGCCTGAGGGGACGGCAGGCGGCTTTCATGATTCAATTATCGTGGCCCACCGGATGTGAACATTGCTGACGCATCCACTGATGCATGTTTTCAGTTCTATCTCTGGAAGACGTCAGGAAGCAGGTGATCCCTGTGACACCTGAGAACTGTTTGCACAGGAGAGAAAGGGGTTGTGGGAGGAGGCCCGGCTCGAAACGTCTTCTTAATGGAACGCGTCTGAACTTGGACTTTGACCTCGATCGTTTCCACGTCTCGGTGCAGATCAGTTGTATCTGGAGCCGACGCCTTTATACCGACTCTCAGCACCTGGAAAAGTCCAGACCCGCGGTCCGTCCAGGTGTTACACCAAATTCTGTGACCTATCATATTCTGTGACCACAGGGGGCGAATGCGCATTCAATTGCTGTTGTTTAAACATTTAAACCCAAAATTGCTGTTTAATAAATCTGGGGGCATTTAACATAACAAAGTTGTGATGAACTGTGATAATATTTATGGGAAATTACAGTAAGGTTAGGGAATTAAAATGAGGTATTACATTATTAGAAGCCGTTTTGAACGCAATCTCCCTCAAAACAAAGCCCTTGGAAACATTTATTAATCATTTACAGATTCATTAAAGAGCAATTTTGGGTTTAAATGTTTAAACAACAGCAACTGAATGCGCTGTCGCCCCCTGGGGTCACAGAATTTGGTGTAACACCAGCTCTGCTCCCAGGACACTCACACCTCCAGGGCCTGTTCATAACAGGTGAGGGTTAAAAGAACAGCCCAGAACGTGTCAAAATAAAAGTCTCCTCGTGGAGAGAACAGGAACACTTTACAAAAGGTGCAGTAAAAGTTGTTGATTTAACCAATAAGTGACTAATATATCGTGAATCATTAACTGATGGTGAACTTCAAATGTTTAAGAATGAGGACGTGGTTTGTTTGTGACAGTTACAAATGAGTCAGAGTCAAAACTAAACGATTAGTTACTAAAAAAAAGAGTTTCTTCAAGCTTAAATCCTAAATTAGTGAAAACTAGCTAGAGGTTCTTCTGTCTTTATGGTTGAACAACAACAGAAAGTCAGACAAACTAAAAATATGAATCTTCTTCTTATTTCGGCTTTTCCCTTTTCAGGGGTCGCCACAGCGAGTCATCCTCCTTCACCTCACTCTGTCCTCACTCCAACTACCTCCATGTCCTCTCTAACTGCATCCATATATCTCCTCTTTGTCTTTTTCCTG
>JARVLU010000803.1:4263270-4281956 GCA_031762415.1 Simpsonichthys santanae
CCCCCCCCCCCCCCGTCACAAAAAGGTTACAGTAAGATGAGAGCACACCGGTCGGACAGAAACAGCTGTTTAGGAATGACACAGATGCAGCGCAGCTCCCATCAGCTCAGTTTACTCAGCAGGAAGACAAAGACAACGCCGCACGCTTATTGTTCTGCAGCAGGACTGTCCTCTGTCCCTGGATGATCTGGAACTGGGGCGACCTCAGGAATACAAACACTTTAGCCCTTAAGCCACAATTAGAGGCGGTATCACATGCAGCAAATGCCTCTGCTGTTGTGGGAAACAGAGTCCACATTTAGAGATGCAGCATTCTGTCAGGACGGTGGAATGAAGAGAGTACAGCGGAGCGGAGGTGTATTTTTAACTTCACTCTGCTCAGTCTGACCTAAAACAAACTTGGACCATCACAAAACATCAGTCTTTTAATCACACACAAGCTTCGCATCAGTTTAGATTTAATGTCCAGGGGAAACCCTGTTGAGACGAGGAGAGACGGATGGTTTTAGGCCACCGGTCCAGATGAGATGGACAACAAGGAGGACTTGGTAACAGACGTTTTGTGCCAACTGACAACAGCTCTGTGATCTTTCCAAGTCCACACCCGCCTGTTACCCCTTTCAGGGTTTCCCTCCAGTAATGGCATCTCCGTCCTCGTAGGATTCACCATACCATCATAATGATACCCCACACACACACACAAGCACACACACAGCGCCTCACAGGGCCCACAAACAGTTTTAAATAACTGCGTGAACTTTAGAGAGAAATCCTTCCTGCTACGATGAGAGAAGAATGGAAGCGAACGTGCTTCTTTGCGGTGATGGCGCTGAACATCAAAGCCGAGGCTTTAGTTTCAGCGTTTACGTTTTTGATTTTTTCCACTCACTGACGGGCCCAGATGATCATGAACTACACACCTGACACTTGATTATCATCATTCCTTCTGTATCTCTGAATAGTGAAATTAATGCTTTTTAGCAAATTTGTCCCCAAATTCGTAAGTTTGGACAGAAAACACAAGCTACAACAGAATTTGAGTGCTTTATTAGCAAAAAACATGATTTTATGACGGACCCAGAGTAAAATGTTGCACTGCTGATGGTGTTTTGCTCAGTTTATGCCCTTCCTGCACTGTTTTCTGGTTGCTTCTGGATGTATCGTCCCTGCAGCTCCACCTGCTGCTGCTTCTCCATCTGACAAGCGTTCTCGTGTCTCCGGCGGCTGATGACAGCCCGTTCTGTCACATTTCAGCTGCCGCGATAACGCTTTCCATGTTTCCACTCCGGTGCAACATTTATAAAACTCTTGTTATGGAAAGCAGTTGTTGGGTGACGTCAGCAGAGTGTGTGTGCGTGACAGACCTGTAAACGTGTGCACATGCTGTATCAGGACTTGGGTTCAGTTTATAAATAGAAGCGCACAAAACCCATGTTCCTTCATTCCCCTGGGTCTCCAGTTCACATGAGACAATAACTATAGAAACTTATGTAAAAACCTTGATTTAGCATGAAGGAAACAAGGATAATTTAGTTTAAGCCAAATTCAAATCAGATTAAAACCTGAATATAAGAGTGAACGGGCGAAGTCTTACTGATTAGAGAAAAATTAAGAAATTAGTATTTGACTTTAAAGAATATTTAAAGTCCAAGTTAATTATGGGTTTTGTTGTGGAAGGATTTTTATGTGATGTGCTTAAGATCAGTGAAACCGTTTACTTTGTCTTTCTTAATTCCCTATGAATTTCTATGGGACTTTTGTATCAGTGTACCGTATTTTCCGCCATAAACGTCGCACCGCCCTATAAGTCGCATCAGTCCAAATATGTCTAATAAAGTGGAAACATCCATAAATACGTCTCTTCACTCGTTGCATCTATTATGCATCACCGCTCACAACCCGGAAATGTGGGTCGTGTTGTGCCAAAAATCGATTGGCTGCCAAATGGCGGATGCGGGAGCGTGCACGGGAAGAATTTAACTGAATTTAACAAGATTAACACTTAAAAATAATTGTTTGTTTGCTCAAATCATTGTAAAGGTGTGTCTGTCCAACATTTACTTAATAAATGCACTTTGACGGTCAAATCAGCTGCATTTCAAAAGCCGATACGTGGAAGTAAGCGTGTGCACTTGAGGACTCGTTGTGCATTTCTTTAAAATTTAACAAGATAACCACCTAAAACCAATAATTTGTTTGTTCGACATTATAATAAAAGTGTGTCTCAGTTGAACTTTTACTTAATAAAAGGACTTTAGTGGTCAAATTAGCTTCATTTCTCCGGGGCGGCGCGGCAAAATGCAGCTTATTTGACAGTTGCTCCAAGCGAGCTGGGCGAAGGTGTCAGGCTATGGCAAGCCGATTGTGTCATTAATAGCCACGCTTACCTGACACGGCATGCCATACTGCTTGACTGCCATCTAGTGGCTGAAAATGGTAGTGTTCAATATTTCCAGTCAGAATGAATGAAAATGGTCATATCTCAGCCAGAAATAGTTTTATAAATATGCACACACAAAAAAAAATCCATAAATATGTCGCTTCGGCGTATAAGTCGCAGGACATGCAAATAATGCAAAAAATTTTGACTTTTAGGGTGAAAAATATGGTAAATAAGACTTTCTCCTTACCTAAATATTTTACTTCCTGTTGGTAATGTAATTGTTTTAATGTTTATGGAAATAAAATAAACCTATTAATTAATTTATTGATTATGAAGAAAGATAGTTAATTAAAGAAAATAAAATGTTTTCACAGTCATTAAATTATCAATACAAAACATAAAATTCTAGCATGTTTCTTTCTGTTTGTCCTTTTGTTGTTTTAAAGACGTTTTAATACTCCTTGTTTTGATAAACCAAACTAAACTTTAACTTTAACGTTTAACATCCTCCTCAAACTCAGCAATCCACTAATACCTTTAATTGTTGTAATGTAATAGTTATTGATACATTAATTAATCAATATAACTTTTTTATAAAAAGGTTTAGATAAGCCAAGAAAAAGTAAAACACACAAATCTTAGATTTCACTGCAGTGACTAAAACAGAACTTTCTACAGTTTTAGTAAGTGTATAACATATTTTTAACGACTAAACTTATAATGTGTGGCTCCATGTGTGACATATAATTTTCAACTTAAAGGCAGTTTATAATAAATACAATCTGTAACAAAAGATTGCATTATATTTCTTTCCATTTAATTAAAAAAGTGCATAGATCCATTAATTAGTAATAATTTATACAAGCCTCTAAACTCACTGGTGTTTCAGAGGGAGACTGCAGTTCTAAGATTTCACCAGTAGGTGGAAGAAAGGAGCTGAAATGATGGCTGCACAGTAGCTGACGAGATCAACTTTACAAAATAAATCTACAGTATTTGATGGTTTTTAGCTTTCAAAATTAAAATGCACGTACACTTTAGGCCGTTTTAGCTTTCTTTTTATTTTACAAAGAAATTTAAATCTAATTCTGCAACAATTCCTGTCAGTTAGTAACCAGCGTTGCCGCCTCCTTTATATAATCAGACAGGAGCATTTATCATACTTGGCCTCAGTTATAGCCTTAAATCACATGAAATCTGCTTTTAAAATGGTTCACATGTGACAGAAAATGTAAATAAGTTGTGTTTTTTTTTTTACACACACACAGTGGATGATTTTATTCCAAACAGCTTAACCCGATTTTCTATCCCCCTGTTGCTGCTGCTTATCCATGCAGGCACAATAACACTGGCACATTGAATTATATTGGTTTAAATAGTTTAAACAAAATGCATGTTTAAACGTAACGTTCACTACTGATGCAACTCTAGTTTGGAGAAATGAACAGGAAGGCCAGTGGTGCCTCAAAGTGAACAAAAAGTTGTAGAAAGACAGACATAAGTGAAGGATTTAAAAAAATGTTGCCAAACTTGTGGTATAAAGCAAAGTGGTTACATTTATATTTATTATTGTACGGTGTATTGTCTCAGTGGAAAACTCCACTGTTAAACCGGCAGAAGAGACAGCAAAGAGTTTACCTGCTGTTTGGTCGTCAGTAGTTTACTGGTGTGCAGAACAGAGGGATGCTGTTAGTCTCTTTGTTTTTGGGACACGTTGTCCTATGATGTCACTCTAAGCTCTTTACAAGACAAGATGTGGCCTCATTTACCCATTCATACAGCACTCTACTATACATTTACAAAGAAACATCAGTTGGATCACATTCATACACCGATGGGACACACATCGGAGACAATGAGGGGTTCAGTGTCTTGCTCAGGGACACTTCAGCATGTGACTGCTGGTGGAATCGAACCCCCAGCGCTCGCATTGGAGGATTAGCTCTAAACACTTAGCCACATCCGGCCCACTGCTTTGAGATAGTTTCGGCTCCAAGACCTTGAGTCAATTGCTTTACTGGATAAAACCACAAGGCTCCCAACAGTTAATGCAGCTCAGCTGCTGAAAAACAAATCCCAGTTTAAGCCGAAACCAGAAAACCAGCACCTGCAGACGTGCTGCTAGCTTTATTTCCACTCCACCTGCCGCTTCGTGGAAAAGTGTGAACGAGCTCGTCGCATGTTGACACGCCTGAAGGCCAGAGGAGCAGCTGGACCCACGACGATGAATCGTTTCTCGCCGCCAAAACTCCAGCTGATCTGAACATCTGGAGCTCAGCAAGCGAGGCAGCACAGACGTTTTCAGGGACTCACGTTTTCTGGACCCGGAGCTTCTGGCTGCGAGGCTCCTCCAGGATTTATCGGGACAAAGCTGGTAATGAGTTATGCAAACGTCTGAAAGTGGACACCAGTCTGGAGGCCGGGGTGCAAGAGTCCTCAGACCAGAGAGGCCTGCAAACACGACCAGAGAGCGCATGGAACAATTCGGTTGTTTTAAGAAATGAAGGCAAGAAATCTGTGAGAGGCTGAACTGGATGAACATCTCCAGCTGAACTTTTACATAAGTCCCATTAAACATGGCCACCACAGCTAATTAACCTTAGCCGCCACATAAAGACCGTCACTGTTACAGATATCAGACCAGAAATATGTGAGGAAGGAAGTCACGAGAGTTTTTAGTTTCTTCAAAAAGTCTTGATCAAATTGCTTTTTGGGAGGGGGGGGGGGGGGGCCCTAATTATCTAAAATGCACATTAAACAATTGAAGTTTTTTTTACACTTCAGTCTATAAGAAATGTTTTTAAAAACAAATCATCAAAAAAATCACTGTAAATAAAATCACACAAAAAATATTTTGAATATTTTTTCTGTGAATGAATATAGATTGAAGTTCTGTCAATTATAGCACTGTGCAAAAGTTTTAAACCATCCCTAATGTCTTTATATGTTGTTTCCTAGACTTGAATTTTACTATTTCTAAATAACCTTCATCAGTGTTTCTGCTTTTATGAGGTCTTTTAATGATTCTACCACTTAAGCTTCTTTCTAATTTATTTTTTGTCCCATACCTGACAATAAGCACCTATTATTCACACAAATGAAGAAAAATGAAGAGAAAAGTTTCAAGCTTTTAAAAATCTGTAGCAAAGAACATGAATGATGCTATAATGTAAAGATTTTATTTAACAGTTCTATGTGCTAAAATGTGGCTGCGGTAGCTCGGCGGTCAGTGCTGGGGTGTGGGTTCGAGCCCAGGTTGCGTCAGGATTCAAATCTTTCACAAATGTTTATTTTCTGCGGCAGTCGCTGCAGAAGGAAGAAATTTTAAGAAGAAAAATGTGCTAAAATGTAAATTTATGTTCGTCAAACTGTTATTTTTAGCATTTGAAAACAAATTGTGTTCTTGTGACGCCTAAAGATTCAATTTAAAACTTTTTTTTAGGTAAATTCTCCTGAATGGTTCATAAATCCAAGCAGATGCCGCTCGCTCTGAGCCTGGTTCTGCTGGAGGTTTCTTCCTGTTAAAAGGGAGTTTTTCCTTTCCACTGTCTCCTTTGTGCTTGCTCAGGATGGGAGACGGTGACAATGTGAATATTCAACACAACATGCTGCTTCTTTAGAGAGATAACTTTTACTAATTGGGCTTTTTATGTATGTGAATGTTCTGTTCAGCGTCCTGAGACGACTTCTGTTGGGACTAATCTGAATTTAATTATTATATAGTTTAATAAACAAAACGTTCCTATGAAAATGACCAGAAACAGGAGCCAAGCTGAGAAAAACAACTAAAAACTGAAGAAAATCTTTGTAAAACTTTCAGAAGGCCTGAAAAATCATCACTTTTAAAATATTTCAAGAAAGTCAGACTACCTGGAAGAAAAATATAAAGCAATAAGATTTTAAACTCTACTCATCTGCTCCTGTATAGATGGATAAGTGCAAAACATTTTTAAAAAAAGGTCATCAGTTAATAACAATGTAATTTTTAAATAAAATTTGATCCGAATGATGCTGAACATAAAGCTTGTTTAGGCATATTGTGGTTACTCACAGTACTAATGATGATAAAAGGAGTTGTAGCATCACAAAACATCCCATAGTAATAAAAAGATTATGCTGAGCACGCATCACATTAATAACTGAGGCCTGAGCTTTACGAGGAGCCGGTTGCATCATGTAAACATAATAAAGTGGCTCAAACGTGCGAAGTGAAGATGTTTCTGTTCGTGAGAAGCCGGAGGAACTCACTCAGCTCATCCACACGACACGACAGTAAAAATGTATGAAACAGTTGTGATTTCAGTCCCCAGCGCTGATTTAGTGTTTATGAGACAGAGTTCTTCTGGACTTCTTGGAATGAAAGAAGAAACTACCTGCACACATCGCAGAGATCAGATGTTTTAGAGTCGGCTTTCAAAAGTAAAATGGATCAAATTATAGTGATAAGAGTAGTTCATGCACTTTTTTTTTAAGAAGAGATTTTTATGAAGAAACTGGAGTTGATCTCTGAGACTTTTTTTTTTTTACATATAAAGGAAAGATGACGTTTGAACGCTGACATGATAATTAATTCCTTTCTGTTTTGCGCTGCCTGTCGGCCGGTTGACTTCTCGCCTGATTCCCTGCAGTTCAGACGTTTGGAGCCTAACTCCTCGTCACAGCTTTACCTCAGCGTCTGAGCGCACCGTCGTCCGTCCTCTCTTCCTGAAGGAGAACAGTTTCCACAGACGTCGCCACAGAAAAGTGGCCACCAGACAGACGCTTCCCAAAATCCAAACGTCTTTGTCCTGTAGGAGGTTCTCCATGACGGGATGCTTCCTTCTCCACCTGAGGATGTCAGGACGTTGGTCTTATCTCAGCCTGTGTCTCCTTCCGCTGATTGGATGGTGGACAAGGAACAAGGCCCAACTATTCCCTGCTTGTTTCTTATTAATCAGCTGGGCTTGAACGTTTCTCACAACAGACTTGTGCAATGGTTCAGTTTCTCTGCAGCCAGTTTGCCTGCACAACCCTCCACCCAGCTTCCTCCCTACCTCCCACCGCGGGACCTAAAAGGAGAGAACATACTGTCTCTGAGACAAGACCGAGACAGGTGGTGTTGGGTTCTGGGTATCGCCGCGGTACAGAGAATCAGATGCCCGCTGCTGGTGCTGCTGGCCTGTCAGTGAGACCACCCGATGTATCCTTTAACTTCGGACGCAGCATTTCATGCCTGCGTGCGCCTCGCTGCACCTGTGAGGCCGCCGCTTTGCTTCCTTAAAGCTCCACTCGGGCGTCGCTGCAGATCGGTGCAAACCAGAACAGAAGCACGCCTGTAAGCAAACACCTGCATCTGAGAGGAGCTAAGTTTGTCCTTTGTGCCACATGCTGCACTCATGGCACCTGGACAAAAGCTGAAGTGGTTGTCGTTCCCAGAAGATTCATGTGTCAGACGGTGTGGGAAAGACTTCAGAGCCTCCTCTTAAACAAATTCACTACAGGATTGTAATGAGGAATGTTTATTGATTTAACTAGCAAATGTCTGATGGTAACACTAGAACCGATTGATAAATCTCCTCTTATTTCTTCTGCATTTTCTTTGAATGGTCAAAGGTAAGCATGATATGTAGTGTGGTCTTGCTGAAGTAACAACAGGCTCTTCTGGTCAAAATGTCTGCAGAATTCTAATATTCGCACTATAATATTCAATTACGTGGTCTGCTCAGAGACCACATGCTCCTCTCAGATGAACTTTGACAGAGTTTCTGTGCACTCCTATGATTTGGATTCTTCAGAACCCTGTTATGCAATCCTGTGTCACTTTATGAATGTGTGTCTTCTTAATAACTGTGTCTCCTCTTTCCAGTGTGGAAAGGCTGGCAAGTACACGCCTGCCCCCCCTCCAAAAAAGTTGCCACCTAGATTTAATCCAGCAAACATGTAAGGACAATTAATGCATGGACGATTATCTTTCGGCTGCAAAAAGTTATTTCACCCCAACTGTTGCAATGAGTTGCTTCTCATTTCTTAAACAACCATGTTGAAAGACACATTGCGTGGTCGTGGAAAAGATGTCAGTTTGTCTAGGAAGGGTCAAATCATTGGCATCAAGCAGAGAAAACATCTAAGGAGATGCAGAAACTACTAAAATTGGGTTAAAAACTGTCCAACGCATTATTACACACTGGAAGGAAAGTGGGGACCCATCATCTTCGAGTAAGAAATGCGGCCGGAAAAAAATCCAGAATGATCGTGATCGGCCAACAAAATATTAGTGTGTGACCTTTTTTATTTGTTGGCAACTTCTTGGGGTGCAAGGCAATGTATTTAAAAGAAACAAGCTCTGCCCACTGGTGCGGAAGGTTGGTGTTTCCTCATTGACTGCTGGATCTCTGGCTGTTGGGGGATAATAGATTCAGGGGAGTGACCTGAATCCTATTGTCACCTTCCAGGATATCACGGCTTTCTCCCTCTTTTGTTTGTTTCAGTTTGGGCTCCAAACTTCCTTTGGTGTTGTTTGTGTGTATTGTTTCAAATAAACTTTATTTTAAAATGTTGCAGTCATCTGGACTCCATGTTTTGTGTCCTAAAGTCATGTTTCAACGCACGAACAAGAACATATTTGGGGGCTCGTCCGGGATCGGCATCTGAGACAGCTAAACATTAATACAGTTTCAGGTTACTTTGCTGAATGTAGCAGCAGATCGTAACAACAGTTTTTAAGAGATATTTTAAAGCAACATAATGGTTTTATATACTGTGTACCCTGAGGGCTCAGAAGTAAAACATTTTTATATGGGCTTTCCTTTCTTGGTCTTAATGTCCTGAGGTCTCAACAATGCAACTAAAAGTTATCATTGTCTACATGAGAATGCAGTAGTTCAAAAGCAAAACAAAACAGCCATCGCAGGCCAGTCGATGGCAAAAAAAAAGTTAGACACCATCAGAATCCAAGGGAAGAACATTAAATGAAATGCCTCCGAGTCTCAAAACAGAATGATAGCTTCATTTTATTTGACCTTGTTTCAATTCCTGACATTCTTTTCTGAGAGCAGAGTTGAAAATAACCTCTGTCCGTCTGCTCATCCGTTTTGTGAGCATGATAACTTAAAAAAATAATTGATGTATAGACTGCATTCTGATGTGTGGCTACATCTAAAAAGAAACGTTTGTGTGGAAAATTGTATTGTCACGTCAAAACCCAAGATGGCCACCACCACGTACGTATCTAAAGCGACAACTCCAATCATATTTGACAAAAACATGCAAATATTCCATAATGTGCATTTGAAAAAGCTTCCCTTTGAAAAACTTTATTAAAAATACATCAACAAGACTGTATAGATGTGGATAAAACAGATAAGCAAAGTTATTGTATCACTCAAACTTAAGAAGTCCACAGACTTCCTAAGTTTTTTCACAATAAAATGCACCAGCGGTGCTGAAAGGTTAAAGTTTCGCATTGCCTTTTGTTTTTAGCACTTTGGCACAAAGTGAAGAGCCATGACTCATTTGGTTTAGAAATGCTAAAGTGTTAGTAATTTATCCTCTTATACTCAGTTCAGACACTCTCCCCTGTCTTGATTTGACTTTGCTGCTAGCAATAATTTTCTTTTTCAAATATTAAAACTCAGTAACATTAGTTTGTTCAAAACAGTGAATACTGTTTGCCTTTTCTAAACAGTTAAGGTTCAGCCAAGATCATTTTATACGAGGGCCCACTCACATTCAAGAATGATCAGAATGATCGTTTTACAAGGCGGACGACAGTCTAAAGCAATCTTGACTGAATGAGCAACAACAGCTGAAGGGTTCGAGGGCTGCGGGGGTCAGAGAGCAGAAACCCAGGGAGGATAAATGCTCCTGGTGGGAATCTGAGCAGAACTCCTGCACCGAGAGCAGCTTGAGTGGCAGCGTGGACTCAACGACTGACCTGAGAAGATCTGACGATGATTGGTCGGGTTCAGATTGTGAAAGAGCAAATGACAGATGGGTGCAGGAGGAGTGCAGCACACGGCAAAGTTAGGAGAAGGACATCAGGGAATGTTTGATAGACTGAGCATCTTATATTACAAACTGTGGCCTTGTCACAACGGTCCCTGGGTCGTTTAGTCGTCACGTTGACACTGATTTGTAGCTGAACAGGACAGATAATAAAATGTCTGACGTCACAGCCGACAGACTCTCTGAAGATGCTTAATTTTCTTTTGTTTGATTTTTTTTTCTTCAGTCTTTAAAAAAATGTATTTTAGTCCCTAATGCTGAGGCTGTAAAACACTAAAGTGGAGTCTTGAGGTGATTTCCAGAAACAAATAAAAACTAAAATGGCACATAAAATAAAATAGAATACTTTAATAAAGGTTTAGGTTTTGTATTCTGTCACTATATCTTATTTTTTGGATCATTAACAATGTTAACCCATGAATAATCATCAGTCTAAAGGAGCTTTAAGCACTTTTTAAAACTTCGTTTACACTTTTCAGCTTTGGGCGACAATCCGACATATCACAGACAGCAAAGTTGATTTTTTTAATATTTACTGTATAGAGTCGGTTTTGCAGAAATTCTTAAAGTGGTGTTAAAACAGTTCATTGAAGTCAAGTCAGTTTGGGGGGTTTCTTACAAACAAGAAAACCTTTTCCTGTGCTGACGTGGTTTAAAGGCCCTGCTACGCCCTCTGCTGCCACCTGGTGGACACTGTCATCCATGCCAATGACTGAGCTCCAAGTCTTCATCTGAGCCTGACATTTAATCTGTTTGCATGTATGAGCTGCAGACTGAGGTGAGAAGGTTCAAGAGGAGGAGAAGAAAGCATGAAAAGGTCTGCAGCGTCCTCTAGTGAGCTCACGTTGGCTCACCTGTCCAGTCTCGATCGGCCTTTCAGCAGACGTGAAGGAGTGGGACGGGCAGGGAGATGAAATAACTCTTCTCCCAGATCCCACTGATGCTTCTGGTTCAAGATGAACATAAATACCCATCGGTGGGTCCAACAGCGTGTTCTGCTCTCAATCAAGGTGACCTAATAACTGACAGAATGGACTTATGGACGTTTTTAGTGTGAACTGGAGTTGTCTAAATTTGTAGTTGTGATGAAAATACTAACAAACATTGTTGAATGTGTTCAGTTTTTTCTTCTCAATGAGCTTAAATCCCACAAATTTCATCAAAGAGGCAGAGCTCAGTTTAAAAATCCACAACAAGTTATGGGAGAAGGTCTGATCTGTCATTTGTCTGGTGGTTCTGTGCAGGTTTTAGGTGTCAGGAAAGTAAAATCAGTGCACGTTACCTGCTGGTTTCCTCCCTCCAGCTCCACGTGTTTGAGCTCCCAGAAGCAGCGCATCGTTTCCACCTTCTCCAGATGCCGGTAGAAGGCCAGGCGGCCCAGACGGAGGCTGTTGCTGCAGTTGCGGATGGCCTTCAGCCCCTCCATCTTTTCCACTATGGGGGACATGGGGATGGGTGGCGGCACCGCCGTCGACGAGGCTCTGCCGGGCTTCTTTCCAGAAACAGACTCTTTGCACAGAGTCTTCTTGTCTGACCTGAATTCAAGACAAATCAAGAAAGTAAAGCGTCGATCATGAATTCACAAACACCGATTTATGAACGCAGCATTTGATCCAATGAAAATCAGTGAATGAGTAAAGTGTGATCTAACTGGGACGGAGCAGACCGTTGGACACCGAGGCTCTAAAGTTTCAGAGCTGCTGCTGCAGAACCTGTCAGCCCGGAGAACAAGTCCGGGTCTCAGAAGCTCTAAGAACTGCAGGTCCAGCATGGAGCGCCCATGGAGCCGCAGACCGGACAGATAATGAGCAGTTTGCATCAGCAGCTGAAAAACTGCTTAGCATTCTGAACATCTGGAAACATTTGCTACAGCGAACTGACATGAAGAACATAAAATGACCATCATTTTGTATTTTTAGCAACAACTGTCTGAGCTTAATTTAAATTTCAGAGCACTATACCTCATGGCCAGTTAAAACAAGTTAGGTGTGTTTTTCAATAAAATTAAATTGGATAATCGCAGATGCATTGTGGCCGTACACCTGACAGCGTCGCTTAAAAAAACTGAATCAGTATCGGCAGGTCAGGCTTTTTAATGGATCGGTGATCGGCCAGAAAACTGCAATCGGTGCAATTTTACATACAGGTAAAATGTAGTGAGGTAGTAGCTGAGAATCTCTCACAACATAATCTGAGGGCAGATCAGACTGTGCACAATATCATAAAGTCACAAGAAATTGCTCAGAGTGGTTCATTCAAAACGGCTATTGAGAGGATCTGTGTGTGTTTGTGTGATTTGTGTCTTCTCCTCAGTTGTAATCAGCTCCTGCCTCCACCACCTGTTGTCCTCCCCAGGTGTTTGTCACTGTCTGTTCGTTAGCGTTTGCATTTGTCTCTGGTTTGGGGCCCTCTATTTCTGCTAATAATGTGGATTACTGCAGTTAACAGTCAGATGATCAGATAAACCACCCCCCTATAAACTCATTGCAACTCTAACAGCCCTGTTTACATGATCCTATATGTGCGGTACTAAAAGTAACAAAATAAAAAAAAAACAGTATGCAATGTATTTTACAACAAACGTGTCGTTTGGTTTAGTATCTTTGGTTTCAAAGGACCGCAGCAGTAATGTTCAAAATGACTTGTAGTGTTAAGATCATCAACAAACAGATAAAATAAC
Source organism: Simpsonichthys santanae (assembly GCA_031762415.1). Lineage (NCBI taxonomy): Eukaryota > Metazoa > Chordata > Actinopteri > Cyprinodontiformes > Rivulidae > Simpsonichthys > Simpsonichthys santanae. The sequence goes on from JARVLU010000803.1 coordinate 4,276,317, forward strand.
TTAGATGCATGAAAATAACTTAAATTGTGCAAAAAATACAAAATAAAATAAAATATCAAGTTAATACTTAAATAATGTAAATGAACAATTATTTGAAACCACGTAAAATGGTTTAAAAAGGAAAATTAAAGTTGAATAATTCTTAAAACTATGTAAATGCACGCAACAATTTGCAAAAGCTGAATTTAAATACTGTATTGAACAACCTTTACCGACACATGTGACCTGTTTACTTATTTCTCAATAAATTATGTAAGAATAAAAATAGCTAAATCTATTGTAGTAAGGGAGTTATTAAATGATAAAGCTCTGTATTTGTTGTATAACACAGTCATTGTTCCACACTTAATCTACTGTATTAATGTTTGTGGGAAAGCGTGTAAAACAATTATAAATCCTATTTTTGTTTTACAGAAAAGAGCTGTAAGAATTATCACTAGAAAACATTACTGTCATCCATCAAGCACATTATTTTATCAACTGAAGTTATTGAAGTTGGTAGATTATAATATTTTATCAGTTACGTATAGGGCTCATAATAACACATCACCTTTAAATATCCAATTTAATTTAGTTAAAAGAGAGAGTTGTTATAATCTTAAGGGGATAAAGATATTTGTGAAACCTAAATTTAGAACTAGTTTGAAGGGACGGCCTACCTCAATCCAGGGAATTAGATTATGAAATAATCTGGAGAGTGATGTTAAAAATGCCAGATCATTGACTATGTTTAAGAGAATGATCGAAGTTGATTTTTTTTTAATAGCTTAATGTGTATTTGTATGAATTGTTGCTCAAGATGGAGTTATGGTACTTATTTTTTGTTTTTTGAAGATTATTGTTTTGAATTATTTTGGGGGTAAAAAAGGGGCAGATATGAGTTTTTCTTCGTTCTGCTGCCTTTCATTTTATTTGTAATTGTATTTCTTATTGTATTTAGAATTGTTTTTAAAAAATTGAATAAACTTTATAATAATCTTAAAAAAAAAAAGAAAATCCTAAAACATGTGCTTCCACTTAGGGGGCCCTCTAGTGGCCTGGGGCCCTAAGCAGCTTATGCCTTGGGCCGGCCCTGCTCGTCAGCCTGTTATTTTGTTAATAAATATTTTACTTTATCCTGTGAGTTCCCTGTCTGCACCAGGTTCACACTCACTGACAGAATCAGCTCTAAGTCTGTGCCATCTCAGCGTAAGAGGATCTTCATAATAAACTCTGGCATGAAAAGCAGCAGACAGGATTTCTTCAAGGAATGCATGCCTTTAAGTTTTTCTTTGGACTGGACTGAGAAATAATTTTAGATTTAATACTAAATGAACGTTTGGCTCATCTGATTAGTTTTATATTATTGGAAACTAAAAACCGGTCATTAAAGCGCCTCGGCTCAATCAGTCAGTTGTCTTTAACGCGTGAGTGAATTTAAACGTCAGTAGATTAGTTTACATTCTGAAGATTAATAAACATTTAACGATTTGGGGTCTTGGTTTCTACAGAGCAATGCAACAAGTGTTTTGTAGCCCAGCGTTAACAGCACAGTTTCATTTCATGCCCAGCTCATATCAGCACTCTCTGAACCTCCAGAGGCCTAAAGAACCCGGGTCCAAATGAAATGACGGATGAGGTTGTGGAGGAATCTGCTGTGACGCCTGTCAGAGACAGCTGCTTTCTGCTGCGCTCTACCTGCTCAGCCTCTCGGGGCAGACATGGGGGGGATCACAGAGGATATTTAAACCCCACAAAGAGATTCTGCCTCTGGAGCTCAGTGGCTGCAGAATCAGAACCATGACCCACGGGATGTTCTCCTGCTGCATGAGGCTTGGATTTCAGCTCCTGGAGCAGCTGTTCCTCGTGTTTATCTTGTTAGTTTCTCTAAAACAAAAAAAACTAAAGAAGTGATGAGTGCAGTTAGACCACAAGGTTTTCAGCTCTAGATCTACAAAGTACCAGCAGCAGAAACCAGCCGCCCCATCGCTAATCTATTCAGAGCTATAGATTTAATCTCTGACAGCAAAACAGTTTGAGAGCAATCAGGTAATTCATCCAGTTAAAGCAAATTAGGAGACCGATCTGTAAACAAAAATAAATAAAGGTTTATTCTTATTAATGTGTCAACAAAATATCTGCATCTGCCAAGAAGGAAAACATCTACAGATTAGATTTGATACGTCTGTGTGTAAACGCAGGAGCCAGACATTTAGCAGTTCCCCTGAAACGCAGCAGCCGGAGTGCCAGCCGGACCGCAGCTCTGCATTTGGACCTTTTAAAGAGGCCCTGCTTGTGAACCCTGGTGCCGGCTCCTGCGAGGCCAGCTGACCCCAGGTCAGTCATTTTAAAAGAGCTTTATTGGGGGGGTGGGGGTCTCCACAGTGATGATGAACGTGCACCAGAAATGGAAAAGCTCGGTTTGTGTACAACTGTGTCAGAACCTGTAAAAAGGCCTGTTGCCTGGCAGAGGAGAGCCGAGAGCTTTAATTCCTGCTTACATAAAAAGATGTGTGTCGGCATGTGTTCATATTTTGGCTGTGGTTAGTTTGGTTCTCCAGGTTTGCATTCCCAATGGGGGGTGGGGGGGGGGGGTCCCTGTCCGTCTGTCTTCTGCATCATAATCCTTTCATGTAACTGATAGTAGGAATTGAGTGTGTCTCATAGCTCCTAAAGTAGCAGTGAATCATTGAGGGTGTTCCAACCCTACGACTGAATGGTTTAATGATTAAAGAGCGGCAGAAAAAAAAAAAAAAAACACGAGCCTTGTTCAGATCCTTGTTAGGATGCCGAGAATCTCTCGAGAGATCAACGATGAGAGGAAACAGCCGTCGGGCTCTGAATGTTACTAAATCTATTTGCGATGAAGATGATTTTAAAGTTTGAAGGCGATTCCTTTAATAACACTGACGTTGTTCACCTTGATTTCTTTAAGGGGTTTCAAACATTTGATAATGCCAATAGAAAAATCAAAGCAAAAATATGTTCTTGCTTTTACTATTTCACCCTGTTTTACAGCACTCTGATTTATACTTATTTTAACTGCATTTATGTTTTAGTCAATTTATGAATAAAGCTGATTTATTTATTTTTGAGCCTCTAAAGGAAAAAGGAGAAAGTGCTCCAAAGATTGACAATTTTTTCTCCTTACAACTTTATGAATTAAGTTTTGAAGATGGACAAAAATGTTTTTAAAAAAAAAACTCATTTGTAAAAACAAGCATTTTTTTTTTACACATAAAAAAGGTTATTTGTTGATTTTTGTTCACCTTATGGTGAGAAAGCAGTTTTAACAGTATCCTGATGCATGCTCAGTTTTTAACAGACTTAGAAAATGCTTCAACATTTTTGATTTTTGCCTTTTGAGGATTAACATTTGTTTCTAATGCTTAAAAATTAAAACGGTTTTAGAATGTTTTAGTCCATCTTTTTTTTTTCCACATTACTGCCTTTTAATTAGTGGAGAAAATGGGACATTGACAAAAAAAATATAGAATTTTTTCTGATTACCGTAGTTTTCGGCCAATAAGTTGTGCTTTTTTTTTTTTTCATAATTTTCATACCCTGCGACTTATAGGCTGCAGAGACATACAGTATTTATGGATTTCCCCCCATATTTATAAACCAAATTTTTGCAGAGATATTACCATTTTTATTCATTCTGACTGAAAATTTTTGAACACTACCATTTTCAGCCACTAGATGGCACTCGAGTAGTATGGCACACAGTTACATCATGTAATAGGCAAAAATGGCTATTAATGACACAATCGGCTTGCCAAAGCCTGCCATCATCGTCTGCCTGGAGCAACCGTCAAATAAGATCATTTTGCTGCACCGCCCCGCGAAATGCAGCTGATTTGACCGTCAAAGTGCATTTATTCAGTAAAAGTTAGACTGAGACACACCTTGACTGTAATTTCTAGCAAACAAATAATTGTTTTTAAGTGTTAATCTTGTTCAATTCTTGTTAAAGTCCTCCCGTGCACACTCCCACAGCCATTTGACAGTCAATCGATTTTTGGCACAACACCAGCCCACATTTCCAGATTTTCAGCGGTGACACATAATAGATGCAGCATATATGGCAAAGCAACGTATTTATGGATTTTTCCACTTTATTAGACATATTTGGACGGGTGCAACTTATCGGGTGGTGCAGCATGTATGACGGAAAATACGGTAAATAGGTCATAGGAACAACAAAGTATAAGTTATGACTTAAATTAGTTGAATTTTGTTAATAAAAACAAATACTGTATACATGCATGTTAAAAAATTGATAAATAAAAAGCTTTCCATTTTACTTTATGTTTTCAGACACATACGTTCTCATCTCAAATACAAACGAGTTTAAATTTTTTCATTCAGTCATTTTCATAAAGAGCACAAAGATTATTTCCTGTAAAGGTTGTTGTTGAGTAAAGCAGGACTGAACAAACTTTTTCATATGAAGCCTGAATGAAAACAGGAACTGATTAAGGGTTGATTTATGAGTGAATGCAGCTGGGATGAGTCCATTTGAGCTGGCACAACCAAATAAAGTAACTGAGACACTGACACCAAACAGATAAAATAAATAACAGCATCAAAACAGCAGGAAATGTCTGAAAACGGGACTTTCCTTTTATCCTTAAAGTATAAATCTCACTCAGTCAAACCTTCCAGAACAAGTTATTTTCCTAATAGACTGTTCCTGATGTGTTGTAGTCCGTGCATCCTCCATAAAATTATTTTTATCTGGCTCAGCAGCAGCTTTCACTGCTTCAGCTGACCTGGTGTAGAATAACAGGTAATACCACACAAAGAGCCGAGGAGAACCGATTCTTCTGCCCGATCCACGTTTCATGCAGAACTCTGACTGGACAGAAAGTATTTGGAGCAGACTTATCGGCTCAGATAAAGTGAAGTGGCGCCGGGAGACACAGAGTCTGCTGCCTGATGTATGTGGAAGGTGAACATGTGTGCAGCAGAGCGGAAGTGAACCCCAGACCTATTTCTGATCCGGTCTCGGTGATGCACGGTCCACAAACTGAAGCTTTTTTAACTATACACAAAGTCCAGCCGCAGTGGAAAAGAAGGGGGTGACTTTACAAGGACTATCTTCAGCTCAGGCTGCTATCTGTCTCTTGTGTGTGTGTGTGTGGTGGTGGGGATCTCTGGTCTCCCTGTATGGAAACGGCCATTAAAGCCTTTAAACCTCAAGAATGTGAGGGAGGTGTTGGTTTGTGTGGGTGGAAAAAGAAATAAAACGCGCAGGTCGTTGTTGTCCAGACGTTCTTTTGTCTCATCCGGAGACAATAAACAGATAAAAACATAAAAACTGAAAGGACGTGGGATTGCTTGAAGGAATGCAAACTGCCCGCCACAGTTAGATTCAGTTCAATTCAATTTAGTTTATTTATATGGTGCCAAATCACAACAAAGTTGTCTCAGGGCACTTTACAGGAGCATTCACATACATATAGAAATGCCAATTAGTAAAGTTCTCTATCCAAGGAATCCAGCAGACAAGTTGAATCTTGGCTGCGTTGCAGTCTCCCATCCTGAGCAAGCACAGTGGCAACAGTGGAAAGAAAAAACTCCTTTTTAAAAGGAAGAAACCTCCAACAGAACCAGGCTCAGGACAAGTGGCCATCTGCTTTGATGGGCTGGTTGAGA
>JARVLU010000803.1:4303308-4321806 GCA_031762415.1 Simpsonichthys santanae
GTTTCTACAATTTTTTTTGCTTTGTTTTGTTTTGTTTTTTGAATGTCCAGAGGACCAGACTTAGCTTTTTTAGATGGTCCCTAATGTTGAGAACCATCACTCCTCGGAAGGACAGACTGAGAGCAGCTGCCTGCGTCGGCTTGAACTAGGAAGTCACCTGAATCCACGGAGCATGAACATGAAATATACAAAATAAAATTAATGTTACCACTGCAGCACACACTGGATATGCTTATACTGTATTTGAGGCTGATTTCAAAATTCAATTCAATTCAGTTTACTTATACAGAGTCAAGTCACAAACTCCTGCATGAACCTCAAACACAGGTGTCTTACATTGTTGCTGTTATGTTACGTGGGAACGTAAAACTTTTGTGAGGGAACGCAAAAAAAAAAAAAAAAAAAGACCGGGGCTATGTAAGTTTCATAAATAAAATAATAAAATAAAATAAAATAAATAAATAAAATAAAAAATTCCTCCAGAAGTTATGGGGTGGGACAACTGTAGAACATGACACATTGATTGGACGATGAGGCATTTGGCTTTTGACCCGGAAGTTATACTGCCCGTTGCACGTTTTAGTAAACATGAAAGGTGCTACAGATCTCAGTTTTACAGTTCGGACAAGAGCAGAAGTCAAGAAATTCGCACCGATATGGATCAGAAGAACTGTTGCAGCTGTTGCAAGAGGCAGATACTGCAAAATGAAGAGACTCCACAGACTTCGAGTAAGTTAAAAAAAAACGCAGACATGTTCATATTTTTAATATTTTGCCGTTGCTTTAACCGCAGTGAAGTTAGTTTTAAGTTGGACGTTGGATATTCGAGGTCCGTGGCTTCAGCGGGGCGTTGCTCTCGTCAGTCCGCTTCACGGAGTCTGATTTCGGTCAGCCGCGCAAAGTTTGCCCCTACTCGAGCTCCGTGGCTTCAGCGGGGCGTTGCTCTCGTCAATCCGCTTCACAGAGCCTGATTTCGGTCAGCCGCGCAAAGTCTGCCCCTATTCAGAGACGTAATGGTTCGCTTAGGGACCGACAACAAATTTTCGAATGCAGCCACTTTTCAGACACAAAAAATAATGAATTTTACATTATTTGAGCCACCCACACAAAACTTATATCAAACTACTCTCCAAGACCAGGTCTACGAGGCACAGCTGTTTAGTTTTCATTTTTATGCCTTTTGTTAATTTTTTTTAAAATATAATATTTCAAAAATCAGTAATTTTGCTCAATACCGTTCAGGTCTTTTGAGCCACCCACACAAAACATATCAAACTACTCTCCAAGACCAGGCCTACGAGGCACAGCTGTTTATTTTTCATTTTTTATGCATTTTGTAATTTTTATCAACTTAATATTTCATAAATCAGTATTTTTGCTCAATTCCATTCAGGTCTTTTGAGCCACCCACACAAAACCTATATCAAACTACTCTCCAAGACCATAGGCCTACGAGGAGTAGAGTAGTTTAATATAAGTTTTGTGTGGGTGGCTCAAATAATGTAAAATTCATTATTTTTTGTGTCTGAAAAGTGGCTGCGTTCGAAAATTTGTTGACGGTCCCTAAGCGAACCATTACGTCTCTGAATAGGGGCAGACTTTGCGCGGCTGACCGAAATCAGACTCCGTGAAGCGAATTGACGAGAGCAAAGCCCCGCTGAAGCCACGGAGCTCGAATATCCAACGTCCAACTTCAAACTAACTTCACTGCGGCAGCTTTTTATTCAAGTATGCGCAGGGGAGGTCCGGCGGAAACGGTCTGCAGGGGGGGAGCCTATCAGCATTTCGTCTTTGCTTTTTTATTTTCACTTTCCTGCACGTCGAGTTTGTGTGAGAGCAGCGAGCTTCAGGAGAAACAGCAGGTGATCAAAGTATTTTTATTACAACTTTAATAAATACACAACAGCTGCGTCCTGGTCACTTCCGGGTCACTTCATCCAACGTTGTGCGCATAATTCTGCTGGGAAAACGCAGGTCTGCTAAATTTGATGTTTATTAGTAAACTTTATATTTAAGAATAGACGTTTAAACTAAAATAACTGCTCCACCAGCTGAAGGGACTCATGGGTTCCTAAAGTTCTGTGAACGTTTGCCTTTAATGTTTTTTCTTGCCTGAGTTTGGAACAGACCGGGAAAATATTTATAATAAATATCTAAAATGTTGATTTTATTATAATTTTTGGTAAACGCATGTGAAACTATGATTCAAATTCAGTTTAATTACCTGCAGATGTGTTATGTGCTAAAGCTGCTTTTTCTGTTTTTCCTCTGACTGTTTAAAATCAAAAATACACCTGGTGTTGTATTAAATAAGACTTGAGTTATTTGCTGAGATCTTGGGTAGGTAGATGGGTACAGAAGAATTGTAAGATTATATTATAATGATAAACTATGACCAATTGAAAGTCTCTTTTAAATTTAATTCATTCAACCTTTAATTATACAGATTAGTCTCGTTGAGCCTCAGTAGGCTCCATGATCTCACAGAATTCCTCCCATGCCTGAGTTTTTGAATTAGCAACCACCAAAGCCACAGTCCTTCTGCCCACCTGTACTTTCAACTGCTTCAGGAGTCCTCCAGGACAGCAGAGTCCTGAAGGTCCTCTTCTTCAGCTTGATGGTCCCCATCACTGTTGGTGTGACCAGCGGCTCCTTTGGTTGCCGCTCCGACAGGCACCACTGACTTTCAGGCCACAGCTCCTGGAAGCCACATCTGCATAGGCCCTGAACATGGCCGATTTGGATTCCATGTCGCCGACCTCTTCCCAGTTCACCCTCACTATGCGTTTGGGTTTACCAGGTCTGTCTGGCAACCTCCCCCACCATGGCGTCCAACTCACCACCAGGTGGTGATCAGTTGACAGATCTGCCCCTATTTTCACTCGGGTGTCCAAGACATATGGCCGCATGTCGGATGACACGTTTACAAAATCTATCATCAGCTGATGATGACGGAGGTAGTGAAACAAACTCATCTGTGGCAGGGTGCTAGGACGAGATCCGCTTGAGATGCTGAAGGCTCTGGATGTTGTAGGGCAGTCATGGATGACATGTCTCTTCAATGTTTCATGGAGGACTGTGATAAAACCTGTGAAGTGCCAAACTGGGGTGTTGGTTCCCATTTTTTAATGGGGGTAACAGAAAGTGTGTTTCAACCAGCGTGGGATCACAATTCTCACCCTACCCAGGAAAATATACTCCAGGATGTTGGAAGGGAGGGTTGGACAGATTGTTGAATCTTGGATCCAGGAGCAGCAGTGTGGCGTCCGTCCTGGTCGTGGAACAGTGGACCAGATCTTCATCCTTGCAGAGTTGCTAAGGAGGTCATGGGAGTTTGCTTCTCCAGTCTACATGTGTTTTGTGGATCTGGGGATGGCGTATGACAGTGTTCCTCAAGGTATTCTGTGGGGAGGTGCTGTGGGAGTATGGTGTCCCTGGGTTGCTTTTAAGGGCTATTTGGTCCCTGTATAACCAAAGCAGGAGCTGTATTCACAAACTTGGCACAATTTCAAGCTCGTTCTCATGCGGGCTGGACTTTGCCAGGTTTATCTCTTGTCTCCGATCCCGTTTGTTGTGTTCATGGAGAGGATCTCAAGGTGCAGTCATGGAGAGGAAGGTGTCTGGTTTGGGAACATCAGGGTCTCATCACTGTTTTATGCAGATGATGTGGTTCTACTAGTGTCTTCAGGCCAAGACCTTCAGTGTTCTCATGGTTCTCAACTGTAAAGAGTTCAGGTATCTGGGCATGTTGTTGACAAGTGATGGTAGGATGGAGCAGGAGATGGATCAATGGATTGGAGCCTCGTCCTCATGAGGACATTGCTTCAGTCAATGGTGTTGAAGAAAGCTGAGTCGAAAGACAAAGCTCTTGATTTACTGGTCTCTCTATGTTCCAACCTTCACCTACCTATAGGGTCATGAGGTTTGGATCTTGACCGAAAGAACAAGATCCTGAATACATGTAGCCTCCAAGCTCAGCCTCAGAGAGAGTGTGAGGAGCTCCGTCATCCAGATGGAGCTCAGAGTAGAACCGCTGCTCCTCTGCATCGAAATGAGTCAGTCGAGGTGCTTCGAGCATCTGATTAAGATACCTCTTGAACGCCTCCCTTTAGAAGTTTTCCGGGCACGTCCTACTGGTAGGAGGCTCCAGGAAGACCCAGACGTTGCTGGAGGGATGGGGAGAGCTCTCTGGGTTTCTCCCCATGACCTGTTGCCTCTGCAACCCTAATATGGATAAGTGTTAGAAGATGTAGATCATAAACAGACACTTTGATTTTAATCACCGAAGGAGTTTTTTAAATGAACTAAACTTGAAATATCAATTATGTGCAGTCTGTGGTGTACACTTACAGGAAAGGTTTGTACGTGGACGTCTGAAACAACCTGAAACTTGTCAGATGCACATGTCAGTCTGGAATAAATCATTATTAAAAATGTTGTCATCTAAAGAACCAAATCACTAAAAAATATGAATTGCTTGTTGCAACAATAAAAAGAAATAAGGAATGGTTTAAGACTTTTGAAAAGCGGGATGTGTACATTTTGTGCCTTTTTTTTGGTCATACAGCTAAATACAAATTTTCTTCTGTTTTTGAAGGTGTGACATGTTTTTAATTTTCCTTTCACAGAAAACCGGAGCGTCTTCAGTCATGGCCGCCATCAGCAGCTCGAACACAGACTTCGCCCTGGAGTTGTTTCGTACTCTGAGCCAAGCAAACCCCTCCGGGAACATCTTCCTCTCCCCGCTGAGCATCAGCTCGGCGCTGGCGATGGTCTACCTGGGAGCTGAAGGCGCCACCGCTGCTCAGATGGCAAAGGTCAGCAGCGCACACTCACGCCGTCATCCGATCAGCTGCTGTGACGTCGGTTTTTATTAGAGAAGGTCTCTCAAACCACCTGTTTGTTGGTGTTGTAGAGGTTTCTTGAACTAACGACCAGGCAACAAATCACCATGAAGCTTTTATCCAGCAGAGAGCGATTACCTCCCCTCTGTTGTTTCAGCTGCAGATGAAGACGACTTCATCTTTGCTAAAAATTAATTAGAAAAAGCTCATTGTGGCAACTGAACTGAACATCTGATCCTCAGTCCTGTGAAAAGTTAGATTTATGAAGACTGCTCTGTCATGAAACCGCCCTGTGATTTCAGGCTCTTATCACTGGCATGGCGCCAGTTGTGTTGTAGGTTTAAAGGGAGAGGTGTGTCCAGGGCGAGGCCCTGTAGGAACACCTGGACTTTGACCTCACTTTAACACCTCAGGAACAAGTTCTGTATTGTTCGCCGAAAAGCAGAACGTCATAAAAAAACTTGCAGAGGAACAGGAGTTTCTGAGCACGGAGCAGGTGCTCTCAAAAAGATTGCTTCATCCAAGAAACCGTTGCTCTTTGTTCATATATTTTATTTAGATTTGTGTTGGCCAACTGATGAGGGTTTTTCATGTACAGCGCCTTGGCTCAGGTTGGCACGTTTAAAGCACAGAACTAGAGAAAAGAAGACACGTGCTGAATGACTGATTAAATTAGCTTGAGGCTAAATCTGAGTTGTTAAATATAAAACAACCAGAACAGCCTAAAATGTAAATGGTAAATGGGCTGCACTCATAAAGCGCCTTTCAATACACTCCAAGCACTTTACACTACAATCCATGTCCTCATTTACTCATTCATACAGCGCTCTACTATTTCTGTACAAAGACTAATCAGTGCTTTATCATATTCATACACTGATGGGACACACATCGGAGGCATTTAGGATTTCTGTGTCTTGCCCAGGGACACTTTGGCATGTGACTACTGGTGGAATCGAACCCCCATCTCTCGCATTGGAGGACGATTGCTCTAACCAGATACAGCCGCCTATAAATATGTCTAATGAAGACCCAGATGAGCCGAACGGAGGCCATAAGGAGGAGAACTGTTGGAATAAAACATTCTCTCTTGACTTACTTAAATAAAAAGAACCACACTTGATGGAAGGAGAAGATTTCTAACTTGCAAGCACAGATTTTTAGGACAGATTTTACACAAACATACAAGAAGTACACGCATGTAGCCCAGTCACAAGAATCTGCCACGAGCAGCGTGTGCAGCTTGTTTTTATTCACTTATCAGTTCAGCTGAGCTCACAGACTCGAAGGCGTCCTTGAAGCGACAGCTGCCCAAAGCAGCCTCACCCAGCTCCTCGTTCGGCTTTGTCCAAACATATGGTTCATGGGCAGAGATAACATTCCAAGCTATAGTAGTTAAAAACACACATGAACTTTGACCCATAAATTCCCCAACAAGAACAGAGGCTGTATGGGGGAGAGCGGAGGCTAAACCGAGCAGGCTAAAAGCTAAAGCAGCAAAACCGTGACAAAGAGGAGCAGAACAGTAGCTAACAATAGGATAAACAAATGTTCAAACTAAATCAGTTAAACAAAAGCTAAAATATAAGCTAACAGAAGCAGAATGCAAACTTAAGACAGTAGAATGTTGGTAAAAGTCAAACGTATCGAATCAATAACTTCAAGCTAAGAGTAACATAAAAAGCAAAAACAAATCAAGAATGTTGACCCAGATTTCAACAAGAACAGTATTTTTAAAGAAACTGAACAGCTCTAAATCTATTTCTCTGAGGTGTTTTTATTTAAATAAAAGCTAAATGTTTTGAAAAGTATAAAATAATGTACACTGCTGTGATGCTAACGGGGGTGAACTCCCTGCGTAGATAGAAGGGCCTCCATTTAACAGTTAGAAACGTCAGTGTCAACAGAGCAGCGGTTGGAGATGGTTTTAGCGTTCTTACACAACCAGTTGATGTTGATGTAGATGTAGATGCACACACCTCCACCCTGAGTTTTTCTTGTCAGGTCACGTCTCCGTCCAGCTGGAATGTTGTTAGCCCCTCCAGACGTCGGGGATGGACAGGGCTGACCATGTTTCCACCAGAATTAGAGCACAACAGTTTGTTACCTCTCTCCTTGTTGCCAGCTCAAATTAAATATTGTCCTTCGCTTGTTTTCTTTGTTGCTTTCGGTCACACCGCCTTCGTTTTACCTCGAGTCGGCTCGTGCAGGCTTATAACTCTGCTGCTCTGTGGGTGCCTGCCCGGGACTTCCTCGAGTATCATGCCTATACCTCGTCGTAGACACTCGGTCGTAACTTGATCCACGGCCACTGAATGTGTGTAGTTCCACTAAAGTTCTGGAATCAATGAATTGCAAGTGAAATAGGAATCCAGACTGCTGGGAGACGACGCAGCCGGACCCGGTGTCGCTGTCTTGAAGTACAGTAGTCCCTCGCTACTTCGCAGTTCGTTTTTCGCAGACTCGCTCCATCGCGGTTTTTCAAAATAAGATTGGACATGACACGAAGTGGCTGATGGATGAGCCGCACGATCGGCATGGATTTTTTTAATTTTAAATGATTTAGCTCCTGTGTGCAGCCCACAGCTGTGGGATAAGCTTCCTCCTGCAGCTGATCAGCTGATCTCTAACTTCTACTTACTAATTGTACTATTATTCCTACTTCATGGTTTTTCATTTATCGCGGGGCTTCAGGGTACGTACCCCCTCGAGGGACTACCTTATATGATCTTGACATGAATACGTACCAGACTTCACATCTGCTGTTATCTGTTTAAACACATTTTTCTAATCTATTGTTGCTTTCAGAATCTCCAACCTTCTGTATTCTTGTTATTTCAACATAAAACCTGTTTTTATTAGGCTCTGTCGTTCAGCTCTGGCAAAGCTGTCCATGCAGACTTCCAGACGCTCAACACAGACATCAACTCTCCATCAGCATCTTACATCCTGAAGCTCGCCAACCGTCTTTATGGAGAAAAGACCACCAATTTTCTTCCTGTGAGTTTTCAGACTGCATGCATCCACCCCCCCCTCACCCACCCACACACTCGATTAAAATTTTAGGACTGGATTAAAAAAATAAAAATAAACTTCTTGCAGAAATTCCTGGAGGAGACTCAGAAGTTCTACCAGGCGACCCTGGAGGCCGTTGACTTCATCGGGTCCCCAGAGGACTGCAGAGCGGAGATCAACAGCTGGGTGGAGCAGCAGACGGAAAGTTAGTACTTGCAGCAGATTGGAAAGTTTCACTACCTTCCTCTCTGGATTAGAATTAAAAATTGCATTGTGCACACATCTTTCTCTCAGGTAAGATAAAAGACCTTCTGAAGCCAGGAATGGTCACCCCGATGACGAGGCTGGCTCTGGTGAACGCCATCTACTTCAAGGGAAACTGGATGAACCGCTTCGATGTGGCGAACACCAAGGAGATGCCGTTTAAGGTCAACCAGGTAACAACGGATGCTGAGCAGATGTAAAGCTGCAAGAAGTCCAGATGTTCTGGAGACCTGTTTGTTCACTGTGTCCTCTCTGTGTGTGTCAGAACGAGAGTAAAACTGTCCAGATGATGTACCAGATGAAGAAGCTCCCCTACAACTACATCCCTGACTTGGGGCTGCAGATTCTGGAGCTGCCGTACGTAGACAACGAGCTCAGCATGCTCATCCTGCTGCCCGAGGAGTCTGCAGACGGCTCCGACCCGCTGCTGAAGGTACACGACAAAAACGGCAACAAACATAAAAATGCAGGAAAATCAAGATTCGCTTTACGTGAACGCTGATTCACACGGTTGAACTTTTCTATTTGCTTTTTGCAGTCTACTTCTGCGTACTTTGTGCCAATTTAATCATTTATATAACAACATGTTCAGCTCATTCAGATGGATTGGGACCACGACATTTGCCTTTTGCAGCTTTCATACTTCAAAATGAATTCACATTTTTTAAAATATTTCCCCTTTAGAATCACATTTAAATCTCAATCACTTTGTTCGTTTTAAAGATGTTTCAGTGTACTTGTTCTATTTTGGTATTCTGAAGCTACTTTTAGTTTTTAGCTACTGATTTGCTTATTTTAGCTAGTCTTTTGCTACTTTCAATATTTTTAATTTAGCCTTTAGCTCTTGGCTAGCCTTTTGGAACTTTAAGCTACACTTTTGCTATTTTAGCTTTTGACTAGCTTTTGGACGCTTGTAGCTTCTTGGTAGTCGTTTGATGTTTTTCAATAGCAATTTACCACTTTTAGCTTTTACCCAGCCTTTTGATAATTTGAGCTAGCTTTGTGCTACTTTAGCTTTTGGACAGCATTTGGATGCTTTTAGCTTCCTGTTAGACTTCTGATGGCTTTCGTTAGCATTTTGCTCTTAGTTTAGCCTTTAGTGTGTTTTCTGCCTTTTTAGGTTAAGCACTACATTTCAGCTTCTTCAGCACATTCTATCAAAGCCACTCAGCTTTTAAGTATCAGCCTGCATTTCAAACACGGGGAAACCTTTGACGGCTCGATCTGTTCGAGCTGCAGCTAAAACGTGCAGACAAATGACCAGATTTCTTCTGTCGCAGCTGGAGAAGGAGCTGACGCAGGAGAGGCTGAGCGAATGGACCAACAGAGCAAACATGGAGGTCCAGTCAGACGTCCTCGTCCACCTGCCGAAGTTCAAGCTGGAGGAAGAGTACGAGCTGAACGAGCCCCTGGCTAAACTGGGCATGACTGACGTGTTCTGCTCAGGCAAGGCCGACCTGTCTGGCATGAACGGAGACGGGGGGCTCTTCTTGTCGACGGTGGCCCACAAGGCCTTTGTGGAGGTGAACGAAGAGGGAACAGAAGCAGCTGCAGCCACAGCTGGCATGGTCTCCTTCTGCATGCTGAGGGAGGAACACTTCACAGCAGACCACCCCTTCCTCTTCTTCATCAGGCACAACAAGACCAAGTCCATCCTCTTCTTGGGCAGGTTTTCTTCGCCTCAATAGAATGAAACAGCTGAAACTAAAAATTAATAAATTCAAGTTCCTACAAATCAAAGACTCTTTGCTTTCTGTTGTTTTGTTGATTGAAAACCCACGGTGACATTTTCTGCTTTTGCACTGGAGTAGAAGAAATACCTTCACACACAAAAAAAGGTTTATGATGAAAACAGTTTATGGTTTCACTTAAACATTTATTGTTAAAATGAGGAATGATAACAGCCGAGACAAAATGAGGACAATGTTGGTTTTAATCACACCAGATCTTTGTCAATCAGTGCATTATCTTATTCAGTTACTAAATGATCTCTTGATATGACATTAGTAATTAATGTCTAATTAACTTTTGTAAACAATACTTTGACAATTAGATGCACACGATTTTCTTCATAGTTTTATTTGCGCTCAGTTCATTTTCTTCTTTTCGCATATTTCCTTATGCTTTATTTTAATCTTCATACTTAATCTCTTAATATTACTTGATACACTTTATCTTTTTTGCTGGATGCTAATCAGCTTTAAAATGTCTTTAATTCCTTTGTTACTGTTGTCTCTTCGGCTCACTGTCAATTCAATGCCCCAAACATTTTCCTTCCATTTCTTGTCCATAATATGTTGATTTTAATATTTATTCTGACAGTCCATGAGGTGCAAATGAACAAAGTCTGCAGTTTAAAATAAGACAACTGCTATAAAACACAAAGTAATTAAAATGCACACAAACTTGCCTTAATTTACCCCCAAAAGTTTACCAAAAAACCTCATTCACAAAACCTTTGGTTTTGCTTAAAAATATTAAACGGGGAACATAACATTTCTTAATCTTGTTTATATTTTAAGGTGTTGTCTTGATTTGAAACTACATAATATAATAACTTTTTTTTTTTAGGATATTAACCCTCCTTGTTAAGAGTTGGAGCTGATAAATAACATTTAAAGTCATATTTAGTAACTGAAGGTTTTATTTCAGGGGTTACTTGTGATATTTTGTTCAAGTTATTAGTAAATGAAAGCGTTCAGAAATGACCATGTTGACCTGAGGCAAAATATAAGATGATAAAACGCAAAGATATATAGAACTACCATCAGTTCCTGCAAAACATCCAAATAAAATGCAAATTAGATATCTTAAATTAACAAATGTGTGTTCTCAGTTGCCATGAACACAATGAAGGGGACCACACATACAATGCAGAACTTGTTTTTGAATGCCATGTTTGATTTAAAGATCTTAAAAGACAATGGTTGTAAATTACAGTTTCCTGAATGTTTTCACGGAGGTTGAACATCTTCTGAACCGATCTGAGCCAGACAAACCGGTCGATGACAGATGGACTGACTGTCCCCTCAGAAGGTATCTGTTGTTTTTTAATGGTGGCTGCGATCATATATAGGCGTACCACACCACTTGAGCATGTCACACACCATTACTGTATATATGGACTTCTCACACAAAACAAACCAAAATGTAAATGAGGACATTGTCCACAAGGCCACCGTATAACCATGAAGTCACAGAGCACAAAAAAAGACGGAAAGGTCTGCTGCTTTGGGATAAGAGGATGTTTCAATAACAAAAAGGACACTGTCTCATCCTGTGCTGCCATGTGTCTTGGGTGTGCTTGAAGAGACACCGCACTGGACCATGGGACGGCAGAAAAAGTCCTGGAACTGGACTCCAGAAGGGTTCTTATTTTAGTCCTTAAAAACAGACACATAATTGCGACGATAGCCTTAAAAATAGAAACAGCCCAACTGTTTTCAGTTTAATGAAACAGACAAATGACACATGATAAAAAGTGATGCTGTTCTGGAATCAGCAGCATCAAGGGTGTCGAGACAGGTACAGTACTTTTAAACCACCCTCATCCTCTTCATTATCCTCAATCAATTCTATTTCTTCTATTTAAAATTACCAATTGTATTTTTTTTATAGTTTTGTTGATCGTACATATTAATTTCTTACGTCTACTCATCTCTTTTAACAACTGTAATGTAAAACGTGATAGAAAACTACATTTGATCACGTGGTTTCAACGTCACGTAAACTGCCTCTTTTTCATTGGCTGAGAGGAGATCACGTGCTTCCGGCAGCGCTTCTCCACCAATAGTCTGCAGCGAGACCACTTCCGGTTTCTGTGCCGACGGCTAACAGGTGAGAAGCTGTTTCGCATGCTAATTTAACTCAAAATAAACTCTTTCTTTAAATCACATTTGTACGACACAACATTATACCGGTTCTTTAGTTTATATATAAAGTTTATCTATCTACAAATAATGTAAAATGTTCTTAAAAGGCGCGTGTTTGGAGCTGTTATGTGCACACAGTCAAACTTTCTGACTGGTTTTACTGGTCAAGAGAAAAATTGAAGTTTATAACCGACAAAATAAAAGACGGGCACATTTTTAGAGATGAAATTCATTGTTTAAATATTCCATTTGATTTGATAAAATCTTGATTAGTATTTGATTAAACACCTTCAGGACTAGGATGTTTACACTCACCTGAGACGTGGCTTTACCTGACCTGCAGCTGCAACACACCTGCAGCAACCACCATAGGGCTTTAAGGTGGTGGTTCTCCACGATTCTGGTGTCTTTGCATCTATTTGTAGTCTATATTTTGTTAGTAATCATGAAAAGTTTCTATAGATTTATTTGCCAAATGCTTCTTTCAACAAAAAACATCCTGGAAGAGCAAAATACTTTTTTTTTTTTTTTTTTTTTACTGTTTATGTTTTTACTAAAGTCAAACTATGTTTGTGAAAAATTTGTGACGACAATCTGATTTCCTGTGCTAACGGACTCAGTTTTTTAGGGGGTAAAGAAAGGTATATTACTAGATATTTAACAAAAATGAACGGATTAATATTATTCAAACTACTTAAAATTCATTAAAGAACATGTGCTGAAAGTTTCAGGTCAACCTCTAAAAGTATTATTTTTGTTAACTTTATAAAACTGTGACTTTTTATTTTTTAACCTAAACTAGATCTTGGTATCTTGGGGGCGTGGTGGCGCAGAGGTTATAGAAGGTGGACCTGTGATCGGAAGGTCGCCGGTTTGACTCCCTGGACCAACATCATAATGTGGGTGGTAAAGGTGAAACATCCACACCTGCCTCCATCCTTGTTTGCCCCACCCCGGGCCCTTGAGCAAGGCCCCTAACCCTCACCATGTGCTCCCAAAAAAGGTCTCTGTTGAAATGAATCCTCGTGACTCAATGAGACCATCTATACAAAAAAAGATAAAATAAACATCCTTTAAAAATGACTAAATCTTGCAATAATGTTTTCACATAAATATATTTTAATTTTCTTAACATACATATGCGTGTGAGTTAATTTATACTCATTTTATTCTGGACATCCATTTTGTGTATTTATATTATAACAATGAGTTTTCAGCCTTACAAGATATTTGTCACTTAATCGTCATGTTGTGAAATTTGTCTCTGCATCTTTTTGTAATGGTTGCTTTTTTGCCAGTTACCGTAGAACGTTTTGTTTTTCTTTGTCATCTTATTTTTCTATCTTAATAGGTTTTTCATTATTGTAGTTATTTTTATTCAATATGTTTTGTTTTTAACCTCTTTGGTAGCAGCGGACTGATTTGGCAAAATGTCTTCATTTTCTAAGGCTCATGCCGATCTTTAAAATTTAGTGTGGACAGTGGCGTACTTTTGCTTTATGTGTGTGTGTGTGTGAAAACAGGAACTTTAGCATCTCTTGTCCAGCTGGCTACAGAATAATTTGTGTGTAAGGAATCATTGTCACATCTTTGGAAACAAAGGTGCCATGATTTTCTGTTTTAATTTTATTTTGCATGCTTGCAAAAATTCAGATGAATTCCCAGACTAAAGGCTCAGCTCCCATGCGGGTGCTGGTGACAGGGGGGTCCGGCTTGGTGGGGAGGGCCATACAGCATGTGGTCATGGAAGAAGGAGCATCGAAGGAAGGGGAGGAGTGGATATTTCTGTCCTCCAAAGATGCAAATCTCATGTGAGCATCGCTGCAGCTGCTGAACGTGACATTGTTCTGGTGTAGAACAGGTTTTGTGTCAACGTGTAGTTTCATGCGCTCTGGGTGGTTCTTTTCAGGAACAAAGAGGAGACGCTGGCAGTGTTTGAAAAACATCGGCCCACCCACGTCATCCACCTGGCTGCTATGGTAGGGGGGCTTTTCAAAAACATGAAGCACAACCTGGACTTCTGGGTAAGCGCCTCCTTTACTCACACTGCTGACAACCCTGCACGCAGAAGTTTACCGTGGTTGTGTTGAAAATAAGTGTTTCGTGGCCTCCAGAGGAACAACGTTTCCATCAACGACAACGTGCTGCAGGCGGCACATGACGTGGGTGCAGTCAAGGTCGTGTCCTGTCTGTCTACCTGCATATTTCCTGATAAAACGACCTATCCCATCGATGAAACCATGGTAACAGATGAGCCGCACTGTTCGCAACAGTCAGTGAATCCTATGTAAACAGTTGCTGACTTTCCTTCACCGTGTCTGCACCAGATCCACAATGGTCCACCTCATGACTCCAACTTTGGCTATGCATACGCAAAAAGGATGATCGACGTTCAAAACAGGTATACGGTTTTCAAAATGTCAAAACTAAATTAGCTACATTTTTTTTTTTAAACAAAGACTACATTTACAGGGGTTATTTCCAGCAGTACGGTCGTGGCTATACAGCTGTGATCCCCACAAACGTGTTTGGTCCTCATGACAACTTCAGCATAGAGGACGGTCATGTGCTCCCAGGCCTCATACACAAAGCATACCTTGCTCAAAGTAAGTTGCATTTTAAGGTTTAAAGTGGCAATGTTGGGTACGTTATCTTAAAATTTCTAATTAAATCATTTGTCGTTGGTCAGAGGAGGGAAAGCCCCTGGTGGTGTGGGGCTCCGGCTCTCCCAGGAGACAGTTCATCTACTCTTTGGACTTGGCTCGCCTTTTCCTCTGGGTCCTGAGGGAGTATCCAGAGGTGGAGCCAATCATTCTCTCTGGTGAGTTTCTCAAAATATTGACTTTTTTTTTTTTTTTTTTCCAGCAGCTCCAAGTGAAGTTTAACGACGCGCTTTTGTTCCAGTGGGTGAGGAAGAGGAGGTGTCCATAAAAGCAGCAGCAGATGCAGTGGTTGAGTCATTGGGCTTTAAAGGAGAAGTGGTGGTATCCTTTGGCTCACTGAGGTCATCACCTTTTTAATCTGGGTTTGAATGGGAAATGGTACGCGCATAAAGCTTGAACTCGGGATTAACGGGGGGGGGGGGGGGGTGGACTGGTGATTATCTCTCTACATAGGTCATTCATTTGTGGTTCCCTTGACCCAAGCTGCTCAGTACGACACCAGTAAAGCAGACGGCCAGTTCAAAAAGACAGCCAGTAACGCCAAGCTACGCCGCTACCTGCCGGACTTCAAATTCACCCCCTTCAACCAAGGTGAGACGATGACTCAGGTGTATCGGTTCATTAAATTCATCTCTCTGCGCTCACTGTTTTTTTGTTCTCGCAGCTTTAAAAGAAACATGCGATTGGTTCGTTGCCAACTATGACACAGCCCGAAAGTAAAAACCTGCTGCTGATCCAGATGATGCTGAGCCCAGAGACTTGTTCTGTTAGAGGTCAGAGGTCACAAGAGCGGACGACCGTGGGCCAACAGTGACTGATCCTGAATAAGGGCTAAATTTGTTTGAATTAAAATCTGCAGGACCAAACTGTAACATGTGATCCATGTTGCAGACCTTTGTTTGTTCAAACTAAAGATATGGTTGTGGTTACACTTATTCTGTTTTCTTCTGTTAAATTATTCAAAGTAGTTTTTTTTTTATTCAGGTGGTAGATCTTAAAGTAGTCAACTATTTCTCAAACCTTTTCTAAGGGTTTATGGTGGACATGGTGGAACATTGTGACTGTATGTAAAGAAAAAAAAAAGGTACTGGTTTGGGTTCATTTTAACACGGACTAGTAAAACGTTTTATACCTGCACCGCTGTAAGTGTCTTGATTTAAACTTTAAAATGTTTCTTCCCATTCAGCCACTTGAAGCAGAGATTTATTTAAAAACAACAAAACATGGGAACAAATACATTTAAAATATCTACAAAGGTTTGTTCAGAAACAGCTAAAAGAGACAACAACTCTATAAAAAACAAACAGATCTAAAGAAAGGAGTTTAGGAGAGCGTGTAAGAGGCGTGCCCCCCCTCGTGGACTCGGCAGAACTCCTGTCCCGACACGGCTCTCTTCTTACAGGCCTTCCCTGTTTTTGTGATTCCGTTACACAGCTGCCGGCCCGACAGCGAGCTGCTGCAGAAAAAACAAGTTTTTATTAGCTTTATAGTGGTTCCCAACACTGGTCCCTGAGGAACACCACCCTGCATGTTTTAGCTGTTTCCCTGCTTCAGCACACCTGAGTCAATGATTTAATTACTTCCAAGTTCTTATGAAGCCTGTTAATCACCACATCAAAGCAGCGAAACAGCTTCAGGATGGTGTTCCTCAGGGAGTTAGGAACCATTGGTTTAAGATAAATCATGGGAAGGTTGACCAAAAGAAAAAAAGCCTAAACTTTAGACCTGTTGGTGGCCAGCGATGGGGCGGGACTGGCACTCCTCGAGTCGGTCCTAAAATCAGACCAGAACGCTGAATCAGAAACCCCTCCCAGGTTCTTCAGGATGATGTCATCAGTCATCGCCTGCAAAATAACATCGGTGCAATAAATGTTGGCTCAAAGTTTTTATATTTACATCTAAATAAAAGAACAGCATAAACTGGATTGGCTCACTCTTGAGACAACCGAGTGAGGAGTCGGTCTGGGAGTGGAGTGACTGGATAAACCAAACACAGGGGGGAACCTGGGCTCTGGTTTACTGGGAGGGGGGCACACTACTGATATGCTGAGGTCAGCTGCACAAAGAAAAACAGGAGTGTAAAACTGAATCTTTTTGTCAAGAGCCGTTACAAAACACGTTTTCCACCTGATAAATTGTCATAGGAGTCGTCTGGCTCGACGCCGTCCGTTACATCCCTAAAAGACAAAAACAAAGATTTTAGAACCTCACCTGTTATTTATGTTTCAACGCTAATTCAGTATTTACAGACCATTTCCTGATTTATTATTAACTTCTGCACACCTGACATTTTAACTTTGATACATTTTGAAATGTTTCAGGTCAACGTTTATGAAGCATTCACACTTTTGTGAGCCAGTTTTCCTCCGTACGTTTTTCAGCACGATTCTCATCTCGCCGTTTCCGAGATATTTCAACAAATCATACAACGTTCAGCTCTTTCAGGACAATCCTGCTATGACTTTTGGTACTGGTGCAACTTTAGCTTTGAGACATATTTAGCCTTTTCTGCCATTTTCTTTCCCTCCTAGAAAATGCACTGAGCTCATTTTCCATCCTTCAAATGTTTAGATCTGTTTACAAACTTTTGTTTTTTGTTCTGCTTCAGCTTCCTTCTGCAAATTTAAACCTTTTATCCAGCCCTGTTTAGTTAAGTTCAGCTGTTTTGTGCTCCTTTTAGATTCTGCCAACTATAACATTGTGCTTTTTTAACTTTTTGCTAATTTCAGCTTTTTCTGCAATTTCAGCTATTTAGCTGTTTTTATGCCATTTTAACAATTTCAGCTAATTCCACATTTGTTGCACTCATTTAAACTTTTTTTCAGCCTAATTCAAGGAAAAATGTATTCTCTCCACTTCAGGTCATCTAAGCTGTTTTCTGCTTTTTAGCTGTTTTTTGTGCCAATTTCAGCTTTTTTCAGATAATTTCTACTTTTATGGTCATTTCAGCTTTTTGCGGAATTGGGTGAACATGTGTTCTTTCTGCTTTCTTCTGCTAATTTAAGTTTGTTCTAGCTAGCTGTTTAGCATTTTTAAGCTAATTTCAGCCATTTTCAGATTAATTTAAAATTTCTGTGGTAATTTCTGCGACTTTCAGCCTAATTAAACTTCTCTCTTCAAAATTCAGCTTGTTATGCTCCTTTCAGCTTTTTCTGCTATTTCAGCTACTATTTAGCTGCTTTATGTTAATTTTAGCTTTAAGCTAATTCCATTTTTTTTAGCTCATTTCAGCTCTTCTTCCTTCTGGTAGTTTAAGCTTCTTTCTGCGTTTTCTACTACTGTTCAGCTATTTTTTCCTAACCAGATTTTATTTTATTTTATTTTAGCTATTTTTGTGCTAATTTCTGCTTAATTAAATGTAATTCAGCAAACATGTATTATTTCTGCTTTCTTCTGCTAATTTAGGCTTGTTCCTCTATTTCAGCTACATTTCAGCATGTTTTAGCTAATTTAAGCTGTTTTTTAGCAAGTGCTTCTGTAATAAACATTTACACTGTATTTTCACAGAAAATCCAATTTCTCTAGTTTACTAAATGTTTTACTCAGCTACATAGATTTATTAAAAAAAAAAGTGTTTAATATGTTCAGAGTAGTTGTTCCAGCTTTGTGTTCTTGAGCTACTTTTAGCTTTTAGCTAGCCTTTTGCGATCTTTGGCTTTTAACTTATCGGCTTGTCAGTTCAGTTTCAGCTTCAGCAAATTTCTGCCTTTAAACATGTCACATTTATCCAGTTTAGCTTGTTTTAAAAGCATGTTTGAGTGGGGGGTTTAGTTTATTGACCCACCTCTGCGGTGTGGAAGATGGAGGATACGAGTTTTCTGATGACTTTGCCTCTTTTTG
>JARVLU010000803.1:4325530-4336165 GCA_031762415.1 Simpsonichthys santanae
GTGCAATTTTTTTTTTTTTGTAATTTGTATTTTATTATAAAATGGATGAAATAAATAAATAAATAAATAAATAAATAAAAAATTCCTCTGATCGTTGCCTCCCTCAGTTCCCCCTAACATTGCAGGGGAGAACACGCCTCAGGATCTGTCGGTCCTGCAGAACAGCCAGGTGACTCTGGAGTGTAAGTCTGACGCTGTTCCACCTCCAACTCTGACGTGGCTCAAAGACGGCAAACTGCTGCAGGTCAGTTATTAAACACATCCCTTTGTATCAGTATAAAACTGACTCCTGACTCTTTTTTTTTTTGGAAATTATTTCCGTCCCTGTTGTAGACCTCTGCACGTGTGCGTCTTCTGTCTGACGGCCACTACTTACAGATCAACGTGGCAGAGCTCTCTGACAGAGCTCAGTACACCTGTGTGGCGAGTAACGTCGTTGGAAAGACCACACGCCTGTTCAACCTGACTGTTAACGGTACAGTTACAGAACACAACAGACAAACTAATGTTTTATAGAGTTTAAAGGTTATTTGGCCATCTTGACTATTAAATTAAACAGGATTTATCCACACAAAAAAAAAAAACAGTAAATCAGTATCGACAACTGCTCCTTCAGTACCTCCAGTTATCAAGGACGGCTCCCAGACCGTGTCGGTCCATATCAACAAGCCAGCAGCTCTTGAATGTGCAGTCAGTGGAGTGCCACCACCTCGGATCACCTGGAGGAAAAATGGAGCAATGTTGGCAGAGAACAACCCCAGGTACAACATGGATGCTGCGTTTTCTGAGAAAAGTCTGTGTGAATGCTGATTGCTGAATAATTTTGCTAACAGATTTATTTTATTTTATTAACCTTTATTTAACCAGGCAAATCCCATTGAGATCACTGATCTCTTTTGCAAGGGAGGCCTGGGCCTGAAGGCAGCACATGTGCATGTTTTGAATGAATTATTAAGTAAATTGTTACAGTTAAGATTAGTAGAACATAAGCTAAAATTAGCAAAATATCAGCTAAAAGAACATATCCATAAGATAAGGATGCATTATGCATTCTGAAGTAAATTAAAAATAATAATGCTTTTGAAGGAATTGAATTATTTTCACAGGGCAAAATTATAAATAGTTTCATAATTCTAATATATACAATTTATACATAATCTATGGACTTGAAGTCATGGCATATTATTCCCAGTTGAGCCAAACATCAACCAGCATTCACACAATTACTGTATATCCTTGCCCTACACTACAAATTTTAATAAACATTTTAAACATTTTCACTATAACAGATTTAGTGTCCTGTGTGGTTTGAACATCTGTGCAGGTACAGATTTACAGAAGATGGGTCTTTACACATCCCCTCAGCTCAGGTAACCGACACTGGGCGCTATCTGTGTATGGCAACAAATCAGGCTGGTATTCAACGTAAAAAAGTGGATCTGCAAGTTTATGGTGGGTGTTAAAAGATGTACAGACCTAGTTAAGCTAAACAGAAGAGCAGTTTTGAAAAGCCATCACATCTGTTTTGTCTCACCTTCCAGTTCCTCCTTCAATCTCTGACAGTCGCACCAATGTGACGGTTTTTGTCAACGTGCAGACCACTTTACCTTGTGAGGCCACCGGCGTTCCCAAACCCACCGTCAGCTGGCAGAAAAATGGTCGATCCATCAATACTGAGCAGAATCAGAATATGTACAGGTTGATTCAGGTTTTCTCACATGCTTTACTCATTATTGGACCAAATACTGTCTCTAAAAAGACAAAATTGAAGCTTAAAATACATTTTAGTCTACAGAAATTAATCCCCATGGCTTGAAAATTTATATGTAAAACATGTTCCAGGTATTTCATTTGAAATAATAACTTTTTTAATCGATTTCAGATTGCTGTCATCAGGCTCCCTGGTGATTATAGCTCCTACAGTGGAGGACACAGCGATGTACAAATGTGTAGCCTCTAACGAGGCTGGGAACGATTCCAGATCAATCCAATTTACTGTCATTGGTGAGAAACACGTCCATTTTTGGGTGATCCTTCTTACTGTGACTAAGCCTATTATAATGGCAATACTGTATAAATATTTCTATCACATAAAATAAATGTTCTCGATGTACCTGCCCTTGCAGTTCCTCCATCCATAGCAGATGAACCAGCAGAAATTGTTGTGACCACACTGTCCCCAGTGGTCATTTCTTGTACTGCAACCGGTGTACCAGAACCCACAATCCACTGGAACAAAGACGGCCTGAATCTCCCCAGTGAGGGACAGGGATTCACTATTCTACCAGCAGGTCAGACTATTTAAAATGTTATTACAAATTACGTTTGAACCTTGGTGAATATGGTTATTTATATTACTTTTTGTATAATTTCTGTTTCTTTTCTCAGGACAAATAGAAATCTCCTCAGCTGAACTTAGTCATGCTGGACGCTACTCATGCACAGCCAAAAATGTTGCAGGCTCTGCTCACCACCATGTGCAACTCACAGTGCAAGGTAAAAAAAAAAAAGTATATTTTTACAATCATTACCGGTAAGTCCTGAGATTTATAGAAGTTGTGCAGACTTCAGTGAGCCAATTATTTTAAATGTTTTTATTGTTTCATAGATGTAGATTTTGAATTACAGGCACATGTCATTTCAGCTTTTATAGTGCAATACAGAAAATTAATTAATAAAAACATTTACCATATTTGTTGGGATAGTTGTGGTGATGTGATGCTCAGTATCACATCGTCCTCATTGCTTCCCTCAGAACCGCCAGTGATTCATTCTCATCCATCCACCCTGGATGTGATCATCAACAGCCCCATCACTCTGCCCTGCAGCGCCACCGGATCACCCAGACCCACCATCACCTGGCAGAAGGAGGGCATTAACATACCCACTACAGGTAGCTATCCTGTCGACATGTGAAACCATAAAGTGAACACTTATGTCACTGTGTGTTTTGCTTTGCTGCAGGTGGTAGTTTCACAACTCTTCCTAATGGAAGTCTTCAAATCTTCAAGGCATTGTTGTCAAACTCTGGGGTGTACATTTGTGTGGCTCAAAACCCTGCCGGCACTGCACTAGGCAAGACTAAACTCCGAGTGCAAGGTAGGCAACACATTCAGATAATAGGTTAAAAATAATGATGGCAGTGAATATACAGGTGCTGGTCATAAAATTAGAATTTCATGAAAAAGTTGATTTATTTCAGTAATTCCATTCAAAAAGTGAAACTTGTATGTTACATTCATTCATTACATACATACTGATATATTTCAAATACTGTATACAGTATATATATTTTTTAATGTTGATTATTATAACTGACAACTAATGAAAACCCCAAATTCAGTATCTCAGAAAATTAGAATATTGTGAAAGGGTTCAATATTGAAGACACCTGGTGCCACACCCTAATCAGTTAATTTACTCAAAACACCTGCAAAGGCCTTTAAATGGTCTATCAGTCTAGTTCTGTAGGCTACACAATCACGGGGAAGACTGCTGACTTGACAATTGTCCAAAAGACGACCATTGACACCTTGCACAAGGAGGGCAAGACACAAAAGGTCATTGCTAAAAAGGCTGGCTGTTCCCAGAGCTCTGTGCCCAAGCACATATATAGAGAGGAGAAGAGAAGGAAAAGATATAGTGGAAATAAAGCCTACAAGCAATAGAGATAACTGTACCCTGGAAAGGATTGTGAAACAAAACCCATTCCAAAATGTAGGGGAGATTCACAAAAAGTGTACTGCATCTGAAGTCAGTGTTTCAAGAACCACCACGCACAGACATATCCAAGACGTGGGTTTCAGCTGTCGCATTCCTTTTGTCAAGCCACTCTTGAACAAGAGACAGCGTCAGAAGCGTCTTGCCTGGGCTAAAGACAAAAAGGACTGGACTGCTACTGAGTGGTCCAAAGTTATCAGTAAATTTTACATTTCATTTGGAAATCAAGGTCCCAGAGTCTGGAGGAAGAGATGAGAGGCACAGAATACACGTTACTTGAAGTCCATTGTCAAGTTTCCACAGTCAGTGATGGTTTGGGGTGCTATGTCATCTGCTGATGTTTGTCCACTGTGTTTTCTGAGGTCCAAGATCAACAGCCATCTACCAGGAAGTTTTAGAGCACTTCATGCTTCCTGCTGCTGACCAACTTTATGGAGATGCCAATTTCATTTTCCAACAGAACTTGGCACCTGCACACAGTGCCAAAGCTACCAGTACCTGGTTTAAGAACCATGGTATCCCTGTTCTTAACTGGCCAGCAAACTCACCTGAACTTAACACAATAGAAAAATCTATGGAGCATTGTGAAGAGGAAGATGTGATTCACCAGACCCAACAATCCAGAAGAGCTGAAGGTCACTATCAGAGCAACCTGGACTCTCATAACACCTGAGCAGTGACACAGACTGATCGACTCCATGCCACACTGCATTGATGCAGTGATCCAGACAAAAGGAGCTCCAACTAAGTATTTATTCATACTTTTCAGTGTGCCAACATTTCTAAAAATACATATTTTTAATTGGTCTTAAGTAATACAGTATTCTAATCTATTGAGATACTGAATTTGGGTTTTCATTAGTTGTCAGTTATAATCATCAACACTAAAAGAAATAAACCTTTGAAATATACCAGTCTGTGTGTAATGAATGGATATAATATACAAGTTTCACTTTTTGAATGGAATTAAATAAATCAACTTTTTCATGATATTCTAATTTTATTATTAGCACCTTTTGTTCATTTTAGGATCTGTTCTGGTGGTTTGAACAGTCCGATTTCAGCTTCATGCAAATTTAGCAAAATTTAGCAAAAAAAAAAATAAATAAATAAATAAATAAATACATTTTCTAGTTCTGATTTTTCCTCAATGTTTTTTCCCCCCATTAATTTTGTGTACAGCAGAAAGTGTGCATTTTGTCTGAAAATAAATAAGACATCATGTGAGCAGAGGATGCAGGCAGGTAAACTGTGTTCACCTTGTAATGGCAGCTGTCCAGCGGGCTGAGCTCCAGCTGCTTGGCCTCAGTCAGAAACTTCTCATCCGCAGTCGTCATCTCGAACGGAGCATCTTTTGTGAGAGCTGCAGGAGCCGCTGCAGGAGGAGAAGGAGGCGCTGCTGTAGGAGGAGTCCATGAGTTTTTCAACCACTCAAACAGACCGCTGACAAGAGGACAGGTCAGGATGCAGACGGCGAGCAGGAAGTGGGGGCGGTGGGTCATGTCTGGATCAACGCACACAAAAACATGCAAGTTGTTTGTTGTTAGATTTCTGCTCTGAGGTAGAACGTTATTCTTTTATTTTTAAAAGTTCTGTCAGGTGTGCTCTTTGTAAACCGACTATTTTGTTCAGCAGTAGAAGACAACGTACCAGAGCTCATCTGAACGTGGCCTCTGCCCTCCAGTTTCTACAAAATGCTTGATTCAGGGATGCTGCTTTTGCTTTTTGGTCTCATTATATAGTTTTGTCCACAGGGAATGATTTTTTTTTTTAATGCATCTATCTACACCTTTTTCTTTTAATTATATTAAAATACACATACTTGTAAAAGGCAGGCCTATGGAAATCATTGAGGTAAACCATTTTGGACTGGAAAAAAAAATTATACCCAAATTGTTACAATTTATCTAAAGTACTAAAGTGCATATTTCAACAGTTTATACTGACTATAGTGTTTGATTGTTATTTTAAAAGTTTTCCAAGTCACAAACTGTAATCTTTGTTTCATATAATCCTGAAATCTACATATTTTACATGAGGAAAAAATAAAAAAACAGTCCTGCTTTTTTTATTTATTTATTTAATTAATTATTTGTTTGTTTGTTTGTTTTTTCCCAGTTTTAATTGGTTCAAATAAATTCACCCGGATGAAATTAAATCGATACTAAAAATAGCCACTAGGTGGCGACATTTCGCCAATTATAATTAAAAATAGGTTAAACAATTCTGTACTGTATAAAATATACAACTATCAGAATTGTTTTAGTTTAAATTGTGTTCATTGAGCCAATGCAATCTTTTGTATTGTAATACAGGACAGGATTAAATCTGAATTAATTCACTTACAGGTAAAAATTCAAACCCAACACAGTGAGGCTTGTCCAGGCATGTCTGGGAGAAAACTCTAATGTGAAATACTGTATTATATTTGTAACAGATTAAAATGCAATAAACTAATCTGACAGTCAGTGAGTAAAACAAGCACATTGACAGTATGCTTTTCTTACCACTTAAATATCATAACTGACATTGAGAATGGTTATATTTAATAGAAAAACAAACTAAATATTAAAGAATAAGTGAATAAGGCAACAGATGAACGCGTTATTTTTTTTAAAGCATTTACCTGTTAGAATATACTACAGTGTCGCGGACACTCCGGTCTCCCACAGCTGATTGAAATTACGCTAAAAGTTCCACTAATGAATGCAGTCTGTGTTGCCAGATAGAGTCGAGGTTTTCCAGCCCAAAAGTCAGTTATAAACCGCCCCGCCAATCTGGCAACATTGCAGTACGTGCTCGCATTTTCTATCAGTCTTGTGTATGTTCGATTTATTTTACAGCCTTAACAGAAAACAGCAGCGCCTACAACGCTCTTGGAAAAAGAGGCAGAAACGAGCTCCGCCCACCACCGGCTGCCGACCAGAAGTAAAAGTAAACGATCCTTGTTTTGATTCATTCATTCTGTCAAATTGTTGGTTTGTACGGATGCTCTGGATTAGTTTATTCAAATTAAAATAAACTGGATTTTTTTGTTTAAATACACCGTACACCAACAGCTCAGAAAAATCAGGTGAATATTAATCATTTTTCTATCCTTACAAACTTTTTTTTAATCGTGTTTAAATAACTCCGTGATACTTTATGGTTGTTCAACCAAATATGCATTTGCATGTATGTACTGTACAGTGTATCATGTAAATCGCCCTGGATTGTAGCTATTTCTTGTTAAACGCAGCAGCACGGCTGTTTCGTTTTGGGTGTTTTGTTTAAAAAATAAAACATTTCGAGATGTTTTGGCTCGGTTTACAGAATTTATGTACGAAATACTGCTAAGATCTTCGCTAAAAATCTGTACATATCTATGGTTAGCATTGCTTTAGCCATGGCCGAGTCGGATGTCAAGAAGAGGAACGTAAAGGAGACTGAACTGTCGTGAATTATATTTCGGCATTAGATATGACACACAGTGGCATAAAGTAGCAAAACAGACCTTTTGAGTGTGACAGGAACATTCAGAAGTTGGAAGAAAATGATTATTATTCTGTCATTATTTACATAAATGTTCTAGATTATTCGCTTTAGCAGTTTAGGAGCGTGGGATATATACATTGATACAAGAAGAACCTGCTGCAACTCTGCACACAGCATGATATGCAAATACAACACACTGCTTTTATGATTAAAAAATACATCGAAAAATAGTTATTTATAGGAAAAACAGCAGCACAACTTCCAAAACGAGCATTTAATTGATTTATGACTTAAAATCTCAACAAGTTCACATTTATTGATGTGCTGATTGTGCTGCTACGCATTGGTTTAATCCTGGTTTAATCTCTAACGTGGATTCAAGGAATAACAAGGCTAGTATATTTTACTGCTTTATTTGATGTATATTAGAGACTTATTTAAAATGTGAACAAATACAAAAAAGCAATGTATTGACAGACAAGTGTCTAGATATTAATTAACTAACCGTTTACATTTTCAGAAAATTTTCACGTAGTCTGCTCCGTCAAATGTCAACATTTGCATACACTTATTTAAAATGATAAATATCACAACGGTGTTCATTTTATTTCTATTAAAAAATTATTTGACTTTTTTAAATTTATTTGGAGTACGATTTAAAGGAACATTTCCATATTTGACAAAAGATGCTACACCTCAGTTTGATTTTTTTTATACATTGACTGTTTTTAGTAGATATGTATGGAAGCAGAAAAGTCTCATATTTCAAATTAAAATGGATTAATAGAAATGCTTTTAGTTTCAAAATAAAGCTGCATGTTTTGACTCATAAATAAAATTTAAAATGAATAATCCAAACTGCCCATAGATATGAAAGTAACAAGAAGTAAATTAACCAGAAATATTCACATGAATGCTGAATGACTTTGATGAACTTTGCTGAAGTAGCTAAAACTAATCAAAATGGGAGCTAAAACTCACTAATGATCAAAGTATAAGTTCTAACCATTATCAAATCAGTGCATGTAATTGTGAAGGGCTTGTGTTTTTTAAATGCTTCCTGTGTTTCGCCTCAGATCATAATGGACACTGACCCGCAGCTGAAGGTCGGCTTCATCGGAGCAGGAAACATGGCTTTTGGCATCGCAAAGGGGCTCTTACCAGGTGAGGGCAGGATGGTGTTACGACACCGGAGCGGAGTCTCAGTGAAGGAGTCTGATGAGTGTTTGCTGTTTGTTGTAGGAAACGTTCTTCCTGAAAACGTCAAAGTGAGCGCACCTTCCTCCAGAAATCTGGAACGCTTTCAGGTGCTTTTCAACATTTCATACTTTTGTTGTTGTTGTTGAGATGAAAACGGCAAGAAAATACCTTTTATTTGTACTCTCAATGGGATTAAATAAAGGTACACTGCTACTTGTTATGGTTTCAGGAACTTGGCATTGCAGTAACTCACTCCAACGAAGAGGTCGTTTGTGGGTCACAAGTGGTCTTTGTTGCAGTCAAACCCCACCTGGTTCCACTGGTTCTGTCTGAAGTCGCTCAACACGTCACAGACAGACACGTTATCGTGTCGGTCGCAGCAGGAGTCACCCTGGCAACACTCGAGGAGGTCAGTGCTGCATACGTGAAATGCTTTAAAATAAAAGTTTTACATCTAAATAAACACTTTTTGTTTTGATTTGAAGCTCCTCCCAGAGAACTCCACCGTCATCCGGCTGATGCCAAACCTTCCCTGTGTCGTTCAGGAGGGCGCTCTCCTGTTCGCACGAGGAACCAACACAAAACCAGAGGATGGCGCTCTGCTTCGTTCCTTGTTGCATCACTGTGGGTCAGTGGAAGAGGGGCCCGAGGCCTGGCTAGATGTCCACACAGGACTGAGTGGGAGCGGAGTCGCTTTTGTGAGTCTCAGTGGACTTTGTTGTACTTTGCAAAACATTTCTGCAATTCTTTTTGGTGTATTGTTGGAAAAAGTAGTACCATATTTTCTGGCGTATAAGTCGCTCCAGAGTGTAAGTCGCATCTGTCAAAAA
Organism: Simpsonichthys santanae; assembly: GCA_031762415.1. Classification (NCBI taxonomy): domain Eukaryota; kingdom Metazoa; phylum Chordata; class Actinopteri; order Cyprinodontiformes; family Rivulidae; genus Simpsonichthys; species Simpsonichthys santanae. The sequence continues at coordinate 4,334,755 of JARVLU010000803.1, forward strand.
AAGCATCACGAAGAGGAAAAAACATGTATAAGTCGCGTTTATTATGTGTTTTTTTAATAGTCAAAACAGCTTCATTTTGCCTGGGGGGCATGGCACCATCCATCCATTGCGGCCGTAGCTGCTAGCTCTCCAATGTTCCAAAGCTTGCACCAGCTGAGTGAAGCGAGCATGCACGGGAGGACTTGCTGTTGCAGTTCTTAGAAATTGAAAGTGTCAGTCAAAAATTGCGTTATGAATATGGAAATAAAAACATATGTAAGTTGCTTTGGCGTATAAGTTGCAGGTCTGACAAATCTATGCAAAAACTGTGACTTATACGTCGGAAAATACGGTATTTGAAATAAGTAAATTTATTTAAAGTGGAGAAAGTTCTTTTTTTATTCTTTGCCAAAATGCAGTGTGGATGCTGACTGCTAAATGATATCTGAATGTTTGCCCTAAAAGCTGAAACATAAACTAAAATGAGAAAAACTAAAGCTAAAACGAGCAGGGGAAAAGCTAAAAGCAGCAAAACAATAGTTCAAAATAGCAGAACAGTAGCTAAAATTGGAAAAAGGGTTGCTAGACTTAACAAAAAATAGATAGTAAAGCTAAAAATAAATGCTAAAATGATCAAAGGCATAGATAAATTTAGCAACATCAGTGCTAGAATGTTCTAAAACAGACGGTTATGGTAAAAATAGCAAAAGATGTTAAATAAAATAAAAAATTAGCAACATGCTAAGCAGATGCTTATCAAACCTGTATCTTAAAAGTATCAAAATGGATGTTGAAACTAAAATCAGCAGATAAAGTGTGCAAAATTGTAGCATAACACAAACATAGAGAAGCAGCTTTTATTAAAGACAACATAGATTGAGTTTCAAAACCAAAATGCCATTTGTTGTTTAGTTTAATAAAGAAGAACATCACTGGTGTGACATTGATCTGTCCCACAGCTTTAATAACAGCTACGTTCTTCGCCTTCCCTGCTCCTTCTCTGCAGGTTTATCTTTTTGCTGAAGCTCTGGCAGAAGGAGCTGTTAAAATGGGCATGCCAAGTGCTCTGGCCCAAAGCATCGCATCCCAGACTGTTCTGGTCAGTTTCACAAAGCGTGCACGTTTGTTTAAAGCAGCAGCATTAGTTCATGGTGATGTTCGGCGCTCGGTGTGTTGCAGGGTGCTGGGAGGTTGTTGCGTGACTCTGGGAAGCACCCAGCTCAGCTTCGCTCGGAGGTCTGCACCCCAGGTGGAACAACCATCTACGGGCTTCACGCGCTGGAGCAGGGGGGCGTGAGGGCGTCGGTTATGAGCGCCGTGGAGTCGGCCACCGAGAGAGCCCGGGAACTCGGCCAGAAACCTGCAGCAGGAAGCAGGAAGTGATGGCCTTTTTCAAGACCGCTCCTTTAAAACAGACTTCCTGTCAAATTCA
>JARVLU010000803.1:4354668-4365050 GCA_031762415.1 Simpsonichthys santanae
TTCCATGACTTTACACGTCTTGGTGGAAACAGAGTCGGGGGACGTTGGAGTTGGTTTGTCCATAACCGTGGCTGAGGTCGCCAAGGTAGTTAAAAAGCTCCGTGGCTGCAGGGCTCCAGGGGTGGATGAGATCTGCTCTGAGTTCCTGAAGGCTCTGGATGTTGCAGGGTTGTCTTGGTTGACATGGTTTTGGAACATTGGGGGCTGTGCCACTAGAGTGGAAGAATGGGGTGATGGTTCCCCTCTTGAAAAAGGGGGACCAGATGGTGTGTTCCAATTTTAGGGGCATCACTCTCCTATAGCCTCCCTGGTAGTTCTATTCAGGGTTAATGGAGAAACAAGTTTGATTGATGGTTGAACCTCAGTTTCAGGAGTAACAAGTCGTGAACATTGGACCAGCTCTTTACACTCACTAGGGTCCTTGAGAGGTCATGGGAGTTTGCCCATCCAGACTACATGTGTTTTGCGAACTCGGAGAACGTGTTCAACAGTGTTTTGGATCGCTCTCTTGGGATCAGTGATGAAATTCTTCCTCAAGTGGAGTTCAAGTATCTTGGGGGTTTTGTTCACGTACGTGGGAAGAATGGAGCGTGAGATTGACAGACAGATTGGTGCGCGGTATTGCGAACTCTGTTCCGGTCCGTTGTGGTGAAGAGCGAGCCGAGCTGTGAGGCTCTCTGTTTACCAGTCGGTCCACGTTCCTGCCCTATTGCCATGAACTCTGGGTAGTGACAGAAAGAATGAGATCGTAGAGACAGGCGGTTGAAGTGAGTTTCCTCTGCAGAGCTGGACTCTCCCTTGGAGATAGGGTGAGAAGTTCAGTTATCAGGAGAGACTCAAGAGGAGAACCGCTGCTCCTCCACATTGAGAGGAGCCAGTTGAGGTGGCTTGAGCATCTGGTATGGATGCTTCCTGGGTGCCTCCCTAGGGACTGCCCTCGTGTCTCAACTCCTGAACAAGCAGAAGATGATGGGTGGATGAAACACGTGCACATTACCTGCCAACAAAGCTGTCACGTCATTTGGTGATGATGACTCTCAGCTACTACCACACTAAAGTTTAGCTCAGTATCTGTGAAATGAGTAAATTATAGTCATATCCGTGTTAAGTTGATTAGCTGTGGCGACCATTTTGAGTTGAATTGACGACAAAAAAGTTAATCTGACTAATGATTTGTGAGATATTTTGCTAACAGACAAACATGCACTCACAGATACATGATTGTCCACCACCGCAAAAGATGTGCAACAAATGTGGATAAAATATTTACGCGAAAACGCTTAAAAATACAGATAATGAAAGTAAAATCTATTATTTGAAATTGATAGGATAAAATGAACACAGTTTAGCGTCTTGCTGTCACTGAAAGTCAAATGGTAAGTTTCATTCTTCAGACCTTTTCTCTGAATAAACAGAAGACAATTAAAATAAAAAAAATCAAATAACGAACTAAAAGTTAATCAACCTGCAAAACGTTTTCTCATTAAGTCTGAGACGCTGCAGCCTGATTGGACTTCTTTGTAATTCCAGTTGCATTTTGTAATTAAATCCAGTTCCCTTTGTGAGTAAAAATTAAAAAGTCCAATCTGGACCTGATGTTAAAGAGACAGAGATAATTTAAAAAAAACTATGTATCCTCCTTTAATACAGGTTGGTTTGTTCCTGCAGCAGCAGCTGATCAGATTTAGCTTTTTCTTTGTGGATGAAGCTGTTTGGAGGATTTGTGGTGCTTTACTGGGTAAACACAATCTTCAGGTCGTCCCTTTCACACACACACACACACACACACAGAGCTGTAATCATTTCCCATGCAGATCAATAAAGCCAATAATGCCTCCATGCTGCCAGTTGGCAGTGAGGAATGAATGAATGATGAACGCGCTGACAGACGTGCAGTTCCTCCTGGGGGCCGAGGCAGAACGGCCAGCTCTAACTGAGTGCGTTTATTGGTTTTTGGGTGGTGCGAGTCCAGGAAAAAAGATTTTAACCACCAGTCAGGATTTCATTATTTCATGGATGTGTGTAACTTTCTGCCTTAAAGCTGAAAATCAAAGAACCAGTTCATATAAAATCTCCCCTGGGGACCTACTACACAACATACTCCTCAGTCAAAAACTCAGAAAACGTTAATTTTGACCATCTGAGATGTTGTTTTATTTATTTAAATCTAATTAACTGGTGAAACACAAATTAATTACTCGTTAAGGTTTTAGCTGACGTTAGCCTGTTAAAATATAACTTTCACGGACGTTTCCAAAATGTTTTAAAACATTGGTGAGGGTTAATTTATTTTGCATCACAGAGCCTCGTTATGAAAAACTGAAGTCAAATAATTCACAAAACACAAATTCACCCCTAAAACAAAACTCACCCAAACATAGTTCCTGTAAGTCAGAAAGTGCAGGAATTTGGGAGTGTTTGGTGTCCAAACTGTGACTGATTAGAGACAAAAAAGGGAATAAATTGCAATCAAACTGAGACGCAGTTAAGACACTTTGTGACAAATACATTTCCAGTCGAGTCACAGGAATTTGTTTGCACTTAAAGTGTTACTGTTGTTCCAATCCAGTGAGTTTCCAAGCAAAAATGTTGCAGTCTCCCCAACAGTGAGCTCCAGATTTGATCTAACAGGCGGAACACACTAAGAATAAATCTGCATGTGAGTTCAGCTCATATAAACAAAGCAGCTCGCCACAGATTAGACTAAAATCCAGGAAATCCAATTTACTGTTTGAACTGAGAAAAAAAAACATCAAACAAGAAAAGAAGTCCAGCCACCTTTAAAAAAATAAAGGTTTCTCTATATCTGACAGCTCCATTTATTTTACTAAAAAATAAACTGGGATTAAACTAGGTCAACGTCAGTTTCATCATTTCACCAGAATATACGCCAGAGGTCACAGATGTGGACGGTTTGATGAAAAGCAGAGAAGCCAGCTGATCCGGACTCTCCTTCACCTCCACATCTGCTGAAACGAAGAGCAGCTTGTCGGTGAGCGGACGCCATCAGACTCTTCAGTCTTGACACCGTCTGGATGTCAAACTGTCAGCGACGGAACCGAAGGTACGACTCTGCTTCGAGTTTTAACGGAACAATCAGAACACAAACCCAGAGGAGCAAACTTGTTTTTTTAGGTGTTAAAGCGACAAACAAGATGACCCAAATCTTCTTTTCACCCAGTAAACAATCCAGCTGTTAAAACACTTGATATTCATTATGCATGGAGGCCTAGATTCTTTGTGGAGAATCAATATGAACATCATGTTTGAATTATTAAACAGTGACAGGACCTGAGAGCTGCCACTGACTGGTTGTTTACCGCCCTGATGTGGGACTCGGGTAAACACATCGTCTCATCCTGCAGTCGCCTCCGTCAGCTCGTCTCAGCAGAGCAACAAACACGAGCCGAGAGGAAGAGCAGAATTCCTATGAACTGGGACAAACGGATGAATTAAACATCAGAACTAGGCCTGTCACGATAACAAATTTTGCTGGGCGATTGTTTTAGAAATTATCGTGATAAACGATAATATTGTTTGAAATTTTTACAATAATCAGTCATTACAGTATTATCAAATTTAAGAAGAAATGTTGGTTAATTTATTTTAGGTGTAGTACCTTTTTTGACCAGCGGATGGCAGTACAGGTAATCCTTAACTTACAACGTTGATCCATTCCTACGCAGCGTCGTAAACCGATTTTCAACGTAAGTCGGAACATACGTACATACTGTACCATATACATGTACAGTACTGTATTACCAAGCACTTAGCCTATCCTAACAGTACCCTATATAATTATCAAAAAACACATAAAATACTGTACAGTACATTTAATAATGAAATGAAACAGTTAAAGAAAATAACATTTCCTTACCTTTATTCCTATGGTTGGCTTGCACTGCTTCGTTATCACTGTCACTTTCATAGTAGTAGATCCTTTCACATGGTCAAGGATATGATCTTTATCCTTGATAATCGTAGCAACAGTCGAACGACTAAGTCCAAGTGACCGGCCAATGTCTCTTTATGATATCTAATTTTACTTCCATGGTGATGGCCTTTCTTTTCCTCCATGCACTGCCATCAGAAGAGTCTTCCTTACGTTTGGGAGCCATAATGAAGGGCAAAAAAGAGTTAATGGCCTACTGGGATGCTGGTGACGCCGTCCTCCTCGGTCCAGAGCGGCGTACAGTACAGTACAGTATTCCTCCACCTCTGCAACGTGTACAGTACAATATTCTTCCGCCGCTGCGTTACGACGTTCACAACGTAAAACCGCGTAATTCGAAATAAGGCTTTTCATAGCAAATGGGAGATGCGTCGTAACCCCGAAACGTCAAAACTCGAGACCGCCGTAACCCGAGGACTACCAGTATAAAACTGTTTGAACCGAAGGATGGATAGTGAGGGAGCAAGCAGTGTGTCTCTTTGAGAAAAGTGGGAGGGAGACGCCTTGACGTGACATGGGCTGTCTCTCCTTCTTTTTCCGACTCGGTGTGGTTTGAGCAGTTTTCACACAAAGCTTTTAATAATAATAATAATAATAATAATAATAATAATAAATCAGTAAACAAGTTCTCAGCTTCTTTTTGTAGAGAAAAACAACTTTTTACACGAAGGCATGGGTTTCAACCGTGAATTTTGGAGCTTCAACAAGACAGAGGTTTTTCCCCGAGGTCGGCCTGTTAGCTTAGCTTGTAGCTTAGCTTCTCAGTTTAGCTGCTTTTAACGATCCAAAAACACGATTTTGACGGTTAAAATGGATTTTAAAGAGAAAAGTGGAGGGGTCAGTGAAGAGCAACGGAGTTGAGCCTTTTTATCATCCAGTGTTTTCAGTAGAAAGAGACACGAAGAAACGATAAAGCCGATAAATGAAAATGAGGTTGATAATTTATCGTTTATCGCGACAGGTCTAATCAGAACGCCCGACTCCTGAATCCCTCAGAGAAAGAAGACAGACTTCAAACAAACGGAGGATCCGACAAACTGACGAGGACCGGACAAAACAGGAAGTGTGTTCACGGCACAAAAAGGCCATTTAAAGAGAAAACATGTTGAAAAGGACTCGAGGTCAAACAAGACAAAACAAGGAGGTCAGGATTAAATCTAAATTTATAGGATTACAGGAAATGATTTCTTCTTCACTTAAAAAAATCTTGTAGGAAAATAAAAAAGCTAAAGCGTCGATTCACTTTGATTTTCTTACATTAAAAAAGACAGAATAATAAAAAATAAAGTCTCAGGTATTGCTTTTGGCATCCAGCAGTCCCTTTGTGCAGCTTGGAGCTTCCTTCATTCATCGTTGCAACGAAAATGTCGTCGACCGGCTTTACAAAAACAAGGATCAGCAACAAGGAAATCAAATTAAGCATAAATCTAAATCCGAAGCAGCTAAATAACAACTAGTCTCTATAAGTGAGCAATATAAATAAACCATTCTTCATTTGTTACACTAGAAAGTTTTAGATTTTTTTTTCAGAAATCGTGAAAAAAAAAATACAAAAATCAGAATTTCCAAAAATGTATGTCAACAGATGCTCCAACAAAACAGTGCTTATGTTAATTAAAAATGATTAAACAAAACATAATAAAGCAACATGTTTCTGATTCTGGAAGCAGACGTGACACTTTAAAATGCCTGGATGGTTCTTTTTATCCAAAACGATGACAAATCTACATTAAAAAAAACAATTAAAAGAGGACGAACACGTCGTGACAGAAATAAAATCAACCATTTTGGTTATTTTACATGAGAAATGAAAAAGGGCACAAATCCAGACAGTTCTTTCCTCTAATCTAAATTAAATAAAGACATAACATTTGGTCAAAGTTAATTTGAGTTGCAAATATTCTGAATTTACTCATCTGAACGGCTGCTGCAGCAAACGTGTGCATTGTAACTTGACTCTGTGCACGGTTTATTTTCTTGAGGTGAGGAGGACGGACACCTGGACCAGGTCATGAAGGTCAAGTAGTGGTTTGATTGAGCGTTAACGTCTGTGAAGCCCCTAAACGAGAGGAGAGCATCACTAATTAACGACTTACATCAGATCTGCGCTAAATATCAAACCGCTGTCGTCAGATTTAGCAGCACGGTGATTAGAATCATGAAGGATCTTTGATGGTTTAAAAAAAAAACATCCCACATATTTCATTATTTATTTGAACATCTGCAGCTTTGTGGGTTTTAACGACTAACGTTTGAGAAAAAAATAAAAATCAGCTGTGGATGCTGACCCGTCAGAGACAAAGCTGCCTTTATTCCCAAAGAGCAGCTCCACATTCCTCACATTCTCCGCTCCTGTCTGGAAACTTTAGAAAGTTTTTTTTTAAGGACACTGAGACTCTTTGTAGTAAAGTCCAGATGCACGGATTTAAAGGATTGACATTTCGAGTTCATGTGCAGCCTAAAAAAAAATGCAGATTTCCACTTTATCATCTTCGATTGTGCCGAGGTAACCATGGCAACCAAATCTTAAACCTCCTAATTCGATGCTCAGATTTGAATAAAGGTTCAATAACTTCTCTTTTAACATCAGCTCACCTGTACCCAGCTGACTATGAGTAAAAACAGCAGAAGTAAATAAAACCTTATTCGCCGCTGAGGACGTAGAAACACCTCGACTTTGGTTTTCACCTTTTTTAAAGATGAAATGAAGAAAAGCGTCCCCTCTGTGTTATTGCGTCTTTTAAGCCCCCAGCTGTCTGAGCGGTTAATTTCCCTCTTTGGTTTGCCACTTTAAGATCTGCTCAAACAGAACGCTCCTCTTTCATCTCTTCCTGGTGACAGCTCATTATTTCTCCGCTCTTTAGTTCGACAAAACAAAAACCTTCCCTTGTTCCTAATGACACCTGAGCCACACACGTCTCTGTCCTGACGTTAGCTGTTGGAGGAGGACGCCAACCTGGATCCAGATGCACTAACTGATTAGTTCTCTTTGGGCAGAATTAAAGACAAAAAAAAAAAGCCCCCCCCCTCCCCCTTTAAAAAAAAAAATCAGAAATCAGAAAATTGACAACCAATTCTTAGTCACATTTTTTTTAAATGATTGGCTCTTTGCTAAAATGACTTTTTAAAGAGATATTCTGGTCATTTTTGAAGTGGTTTTCCTTCGCTTATGAACAGCTACCGTATTTTTCAGACTATAAGGCGCATTAAGCGAACCAAAACAGTCAGATAAGTCAAACTTTATTCAACTTATTCACAATAACTCTCAACATTGCTCAGTTGTACCACACAAAATCGGTTCGAGGTCAATAAGCACAACCAGAATTAATACGTGTTGATTTTTTGAGAAAAATTAAAGGATTTTAAGTGCGCCTTATAGTCCGAAAAATACGGTAGTACCTTCAATCATAGAGCAGAGTTTGAGGAAAAAAGTTCATCCGAAATCGCCAAATGAGGCCTGTGAACAAATCCTGCTTGAGGAATTATGGATAAAGTTGAAACTTTTAGTTCTGCTTCCTGTCATTTAGGGAGGCACGATATTGGATTTTTGGCCGATATGCTCAGATGTTAAAACTTATTTGGCCGCTAACTGATGCCGATACCGATATTATATAGACGTTCCTTTGTCAGAACATAGCCCTCTCTCTCATTTAGACTTATTTGCTACAAAAATTGTGCAACAGCTGTAAGAATGAAAAGTGTTAACGCTAATATCGGCCGATACAATACCATGCCGATAATATCGTGCATCCCTCCTGTCATTCCCACTGAGAGAACTTCACCAGAGCTTTTCACACTTCAACATGTTCCTTTTACCTTCAACTCTCACTTTTTCCTCCCGTCCACCAACCTGCCGTTTGTTTTCCAAGCTGGAAACATACAAATAGCTTCTTTTAAATTGAGTAAATGTAAATAATAATGCTGTTTCACATATATTAGTTGTACTTTGTAGTGGCTTTGCGCAGCAGCTTCTGTATATTTTTAACATGTAATAAAATATTTGTTTCAATGAGTCAAAAAAATCTGGAGTTTTCGTTAGATTTAGAAAACTTTGTGCATCCCCTTAAGCTGAATTTAACCCACTTAAAGTAAATGTCATTACAATACATTCATTCTTACAGCATCTGGTTGTCAAAAGCAGAAAAAACACAGGGAAGACGTTGGATTTCTTTTGTTAAAATTTAAATATCTTAAAATAAATCCTCTCGTCGCTTTTCCTCTGGTTGCGTCTCGTCCATCATTTAAAGCCACATTTATATAAAAAAAAGGAGATTTGTTGTCTCTGACGGACTCGGCGTCTGCCAATGTCAACCTTTAAAATTGTCTGAGAAGCAGAGAAAAAGTTAAAAAGCAACAGATTTGATCCTCTGCCCCCCCCCCCCCCAACAAACTGGTTCCCTTTTCCAGAAGAAAATCCTCTGAGCTGATGGAGCTCTGTGCTACTCAAAGGACAGCAGGTCAGGATGAGGTTCTGCATCTTCAGCGCCTCCTCCAGAGTCCTTACTGCAGGGGGCGCCGTTCCCCAGCAGGACCTCCTCCCCCAGGCTGATGCGGCAGTGGGTTTTGCCGGAGCGGGGGGTGGAGGCCAGCCGGGAGTCGGGTGAGGATGCCCTCTGCCAGACGTCGCAGGGTTTGGATTTAGAGTCCAGCGGAGGATCTTTGTTGATGAGGTCTGGGACGGAAAGCTGAAGCTGGAACTGATTCTCCTCCACACCTCCTTCAGTGCTCCCCTTCACCCCCTCCTCCTCCTTCCCTCCTCCTCCGCCTGAGCCTCCATCCAGCTCACAGCTGGTCCCCTCGCTCTCTGAATCAGCTGAAACTTTGCTCTCTGCGGGTTTGTTATCCGTCGCCTCCTCTCCATGTCCTTTCCGCTGCTCCTCGTTGCTCCTCGTCTCCTCTCTGGGCATCGCTTCAGGTGAGGGGACGAAGGAGCGGGAGTCTGACGCCTCCAAGGAGGAGACCACAGGATCAGAGGAGATCATCATGTCCTGGGTCGTCTTCAGGGCTCGAGGGAGGCGCTTCTTCCCCGTGGGCGGCGGCGGGTCCAAACGAGGGAACGAGTCGAAGGAGGAGATGTGACTGAAAAAAAAAGGAGGATAATCAGGCGTGAGGATGAGGAGTACAACCAGGTGTAACGCTGAGATGAAGAAAACAAAAGTTAATTTATATTCAGATTTACAAAAACAAAATCCTCTCACAGAACAAAACACATGTCTCTGAGTCTGTTAGCAAAATATCTCATGAGCCCCTGGACACATTTGAATGAAACTCTCAGAAAGTAATAATTGGAAATCCATCTTCACTGATTAACTTCTGGAGGCAATCCAATTTAATTTGGTGGCCACAGTTAATCAACCTGAACCAACACAAAAATGGTTATAACTTCGTCGAATCCACAGAAGTTGAGCTAAAAAAAATGACCTGGTAGTAGCTGAGAGTTATTCATAACATATACTCAGAGTGCTATAACACGAGGTTACAAATAACATCACAAAGTTTGATCAAACTGTCAAAGACGCTGCTCCTTCGCAACATGAGATGATTTCAGTCTTTTATTACACTTTTCGCCTTCTCAGGCGAGAAAGGCCACACACGTAGAAAAGATCAAATTATTAGTAGATCTGTAAAAAAACATAATGGTTGAAAGTCACTTTTCCTTAAAAAAAAAGAAAAAAAAAAAAACAGCTTCCTGTCAGCGCTTCTCTGAATCGTCATTAAATGGTTTCACATTTTCACTGAATCACAGTCATTTAAAGTTTTCATGCAATTTCAGCGACGGAAATCAAGACGATGACTCAGACGTCCAACCTGCTTCTGCCTACTGATGAGAACATGTTGAGTGATGGAAGGAGTCAGGCGGAGAGGAAGAGAAAGTCCCAGTTTTCGTCTGGTCTACGGTCTGACGAATCCTCGTTAAAACCAAAACCACCATCATTTTCTACGGCAACAGACACTGCAGCCATACTGATGAGAAAGAAGTTCTTCCAGAACCTGTAAGAACCTTTCTTGGTTCCTCTGTTCACGCAGCAGAGAACATCAGGAGCACATGAACTCCAGACCTAAAGCACTTTTTCATGAGGAGGTTGCGCACTTTCAGTTTTAAAATATCAGAAAGCAGCTGGATGTTCTTATAGTTCAAGACCTCAGCACACCTCATCTCATGTCTTCTTCATGTTCTTACAACCCAGCAGTTACATCGAATTATCTCTGCACCAGGCAACATCTTGTTTTGGTACCAGAAGGCCTAAACAGCACACCTTGTTTTCAAAGCCGAGAATGGGATGAACGATTATGGATGGCATTAATCTGCCTCCAGCTCATGTTAAAAATCTTGGTGTTATTTTCAATCAGGACATGTTTTTTATCCCCCACATTCTTCCAACTGCGTAACATCTCTAAAATTAGAAACATCTAAGAATGATGCAGAAAA
>JARVLU010000803.1:4395980-4406416 GCA_031762415.1 Simpsonichthys santanae
CGGTATACGGCTAAATCGGTATACGGCCGAGCCGTTAGAACGGATCTCGGCCGTAAACCGGGGACTACCTGTAATGTGAAGATCTGGGCCAAACCAAACTGACAACATTTAAAAATACAAAAACTACAAGTTCATGTCTGAAAAATTATAATTATCCCAATTAATTGAAATGCCATTAAGAAGAAATAGACATAAACATATTTATTGCCATGAAAGGCAGGGAATAGGCCAATCCCAAGTGACCATTTATGTTTGTGTTAGCAAAATATATTGTAAATTACTAGATGAAGTTTGATGAAAGTCTCTGAAAGTAACAAGTGGATAACTTTTGGAATCAACACAATTTAAAAATGGCTGCTACAGTCATTTAAACCCAACAGACACAAAAATGGCTTTAACTTAGCCATTTTTTTTATAAAGGTAGAGGTAAAATCTGGAAAATTGCTGAGACTGAGCCCCAAAACATATTCCGAGTTCGTCACCTTATGTAAGATATTTGCTTAAGACTTTAAAAATAACTCAACTCTGTCTGCCTGTTAACAAAATACCCCACAAACTACTGGATGGATGCAAATGAAACTCTGAAAATAGCCATTAGATGCACCTACAACTGATTAATTTTCTGAATCAACCAGAATCAAGTCTCAATTCTAAGACGGTTAACTTTCAACCCCTAATGTCACAAAACTGAGACAGTCTGACTTTTAATTCCTGCCTCAGCTGATGTTGGTTCCCTTTAAGAGATGCAGTCTTTCTATAACCTGACTGCAACTTCATGTGTCGCCTTTTTCTTTGAACCATGCTGCCTTCCTGCAAAACATCTCAACAGCAATTTTACCAAGCACCCAAGTCTGAATTGCTGCAGTCATTTTAACAAACAGGCACAGGAATACAAGCAACTGTCCAGAGGAATTCAGCAGATTGTGGCGCCAATTTAAATTAAAAACATGTTAAGTTTCCTACATGATAGCTTTTCTACCGTAACCAAGTGCTCCATCAGCTGGAAGTGTTTCGTTTGCAGGGGTTGAGTCAAATAAATGGGGAGAAAACTGAAATCTGCAGCTTCAGCTCTTTGACACAGAACAAACAGCTTTGAGATGCAGTGCAGGAGACAGCCAGCCTTGAAGAAGTGAAAAAATACTACTACTTTAATGTCCACAATTATACTTTTTACTGCTCAGGGTGGTGACAAACAGAGAAGTGATCTTTGCAACTTGTTTCCAGACACTACCGCTGTAAATCCTACATCCATAGCTTTATCAACTGTAACGCCACGATGACATATTCTGTACGAAAACTAAATCTTTACAGTGAGAGGGGCGATTTGTTGTAATATATCTCTCAAAAACAGCAAGCGGTGCGTGTCGTAACCCTGAACAATACAGCGCTAATGCTTTAACAGATTAATGAGGCTCATTTCAGTGGTTTCCTGTGGCTGCTGAGCCGTTTTCAGACGACAGAACTCCAGCACAGCAGAGATCGTGCACCTTAGTCCACACGCTGCTTTTTTATGGCACAATTATATCAAAGCTTTGTATTGAAGCAGCTGTGTTGTACCGCCTACGTGTGAATGCATTCTTTTAGTTGAGAGAAACCAAATACAAAACCATAAAAATTAAATCTTGCTCACGTTCACCCCCGTAATTTAACATTTTGTTGAGCTGTTGTGCAAATGAAATTTAATGACATGCAGTTAATGAATCTTTACAACTTTATGTTCCACGCCAGTTTTTACTTTTGCATACCACATGTTTTTTTAAATCTGAAGGTTATAGTTCTTTTATCCGTGCCTGGGACACGTCCAGGAGGAACACCCACACCTTCTTCTTTCTAGTGAAACTGCTTCTCCTTGGTACCCCCAAAGTGTTCCCAGACCAGAGAGGATATTCTTCCAAGCGAGCTCTGGGTCTGCTCCACAGTCTCTTTCCAATGGGGCATGCCCAGAAAACCTCCAAAGTGAGGTCCTAATCAGATGCACAAACCAACTCAGCTGACTCCTTTTGAAGTAGAGGAGCAGTGGCTCTCCTCTGAGTTCCTCCTGGGTGATGGAGCTCCTCACCTCATCTCTAAGGTTGTGCTCAATCACTGAATAAAGGAAGCTCATTCCAGCTGCTTGTATCTGTGTCTTTGGTCATGATCCATACCTCATGACCAGAGGGTTGGAACACAGTCAAACCAGTTATTTGAGAGTTTCGTGCTTTGGTTTATTTCTTCGTTTACCACAAAAGACCAGAGCAACGCCCTCATTACTTCAGACAATGCTCTGATCTGTTGATCCATCCCCTGCTCCAGCTTAGAATCACTCAAGACCAAGACCTCCAGATACTTGAAGTCCTTCAATGGAGGGAAAGACTCACCCCTGACCTGGAGATAAAACGTCACCTTTTAACGACTGAGAACCACGGCCTTGGACTTAGAGGTTGACGCTCATCCCAGATGCCTCACACACAACTGTGAAGCATCCAAGTTCCCGCTGAAGGTCACGGACTGAAGACGCCAACAGAACCACGTCATCTGTGAAAAGCAGAGATCCTGAGGTTCCCAAACCAGACACGCACCTTGAGATCCTGTCCATGAATACAACAAACAGGACCAGAGACGAAGGGGCAGCCCGGACGAAACCAGGACCACCACCCTGGTCTGCCAATCCAAAGATGTTGGTCTTAGTTTCCCATAGGACACCGAAGTGACTCGTCAACTATTGAAATCCTATCCAGAGCCTTCAGCGTGTCAAACAGAACCTTGTCCACCCCCGGCGTCCTGCCACAGGGGAGTGATGCACTTTGTTTCCTCATAGCTCTTCAGATTCTGTCTCCTCAAAGATGAACATGGTGACCAGATTAAAAAGAACAAAGTATTTTGTCTACTGTTCCAACAGTATCCACAGTCTGGGTGAGCAGCTTGCAGCAAACCAAGCCCAGTCTGAGACGGGACTCACTTGTCAGAACCTCTTCGAGACCAACTGAAAGTCCTTCGTGGCCTCTCTGAACTCCTTCCATGTTAATTGTTTATGCTTCTGCAACCACAGAAGCCTCAACCACCTGGTTCTGTTTAACATGGCGAAACATGACCGGTTTTCATTTGGGTTATAATTTGTATTACTTTGTGCAGAAAAGACAAGTATTTGTTTTGTACAAATAAATAACTAAATAATTAACAGGACCTGTCACAACTGTTCTGCATTCATCACCGTTTACTGAAGTAGAGAAAGTTTGGACTTTGATTCTGTCGAGTCTGCGTAGCAGGAGGGATTGACTGATCTGCCACGAAGCGTTTTAACCGCATGGTATTTAAATCAAAGCGGTGTCAAGTTAATGTCATCGCATCAACGGAGTGCTTTTACAGCCAGAATCGAACCGATCAATCGGTGATAATCCAGCGGGGGACCATCAAAGACTAATCAGCTCTCCAACACAGGAGGACACAGATGTGCACAAGAAGTCTGACCAGCTCAGCCTTTGTTTTAAAGCTGCTCAGAGTTTCTGACAGGTGACTGTATTTTTGAACACACATAAATTAATTAATTATCTGTTAAAAAGCAAAATTTCACAAAGTTCAAAAATCAATGCATGCCTACATTTTCTTTGCACATAAGTAAAAAAAATACTAATAAAAAGTAAAATTTTAGACATTTTTAGCTATAAAAATATCACATTACCATATTATTTTTTTGCATTTGAAATTTGTGACATAAATGACATGGTTATAAAATAAATTGTACAAAAATTTTTAATTAAAAACTGAAATTTCCTGACTGAACGTACAGGTTTTAGTTTGATTTCTGAACGCTCAAAATATCTGTTGAGGATGAATCTCAGCGACGACGTTACATTTTAGTTCAAAATCTGTCAAAGTGAATAAATTAAAATAATTTATTGCTAGCTAAAGTCGAACTGAATGATGAATCGATGAAAAATGTAAAACTACAAATCAAATCCATTGCCATGAAAAACAATCACATTCTGTGAACTGAAGAAACAAAAAAGTGTCTTCCAGTTTCAATTTTTGTGATTTCATTTCCATTTGGGCCTAACAAAATACTTTACAATTAAAATTTTATTAAACATGTTTTTATTTTTTTATTTCACAGCATGTCCACTGTAGTGGGCAACAGGATGATTCCAGTTTGAAAATACAACTGAATTTAGAAAACACAAAGAAGCAGATTATGGCTTTAGAATGATGTTTACGAAATAATATATTTAATTTGATCAAAAATCTAAATTCTTTGTTATTCTTGACTGTTTTCTGTTGCTTGCAATTACAATAGTTGCTTGTATTTTTAGTTGAATGGTAAACAGTGAACATAAGAAGTTCTGCAGTTCTTCTTTTGGATATTGCGGGCCCCACGTTGGGCACCCCCTGATATTGAGGAAATATCAGCGCATTTTTGTTGCGAATGTAATTTTCAAACAAAGTTTGACATTTTGAAAAGTCTTGTCCAAAACAAAAGCCAAAGCACACTATTCTCAATCCAGCTAAAGGTTTTGAGGTGCAAATGGGTGAAGTAGCACAAAGAAGTGGAAAGCAAAAATGCACAAATAAAACTAAACAGGAAGTGAATGCTGGAACAGATGCTGGATCTTTGCACCGAAGCCTCTGCCTTTACAGTTTGAACAGAACCAGCGGCGCTTTCATCCTCGTGTAGCCTTAATGTCTCAGCCCGCTGTGGTTTGCAAATTAAAGCAAATGCTCCATTTCAATTTCAGGCTGAAAGGCTAAATTCTTTCACACACTGAATCATTTATATAAAAGAGGCAGGGGAGACACACACCACTCGGTCACTGTGCACGTCTGCAAACACACAAGTCAAAAAGCACCCTCACATCCGTCCCTTTAGCTGCAGGGACTCCCTGATCTGACCTAGAAGTCCTCCAGAAATCAAATGTTGCCTGTGCCTCCTCCAGTCCCAAGCAACAAAACCACTTTCAAAAGTTCAAAGGAGAAAAATCTCTAAAAGTGTCAACTCTGTGGAGCGGTTCAGAAGTGGCTCAGCATTAGAGAGGGCCACTTATTAATGATTTCCTGCCATGAGAGGCAGCGCAGCTCTCACTGATTTGATTAGGCTTAACCTTGGAGTTTGATCGTGGCCCAGCAGGCCTTCACTTTCAGCTGACTAAAGGAGGCCTGAGCTAAAGAGGGTGAGCTATTCCTCCAGCTGCATGCAGAGCGGGGAACATGTTAATGTTCAGCGCTAATAGTCTGAAGTGTTGACATTAACTTGTTTTCTGTCCCTTCTGACTGATTATGGTTGCAAAGACATATTTATCACCAGACATAGACTTTAAAACCACAGAGGGCTACAACTCAGTCAGTTTCACATATATTTACCTTAAACTGTGTGGTAGTAGTTGAGAATGACACATAACATGTATTCTGAACACTTACAGATTGTGCAAAATCCTTGTTAAACATTTTGCCTATAACTCACTGGAATCAACGCTGTCTGTTAGCAAAATGTCTCATGACTTACTGGATAAACTGTATCAAAACTTGATGGATGCATCTCTAAAACTTATTTACTTTTCATGTCAGCCTAATTCAAGATGCCCCCCTCAGCCAAATCTCCTCAGAAAACACAAACATGTTATTATGCGCTTATATTTAAAGGAGAATGTGTGAAAATCGGACGAGAAGAATGGAATATTTTCAGAATGAGACGTATCGACAGGTCTTAGTCATTAAAACTCATTATGACTTCCTGTTTTCTCATTTCTGCTCAATGTGGCAACCGCAGGTTACCATGGCAACGTAAAGGCTTTTTGTTGTTGCGTCAGCGATGACATAGTAAGAAAATGAAAATGGAGACAGGGAAGAAACAAGACGAAGTGGGAAACAAAGCGCGATCGGAAAAGGAACAACAAGTCGAGTCGACGCTCTGGAACATCTGGAGAGCACTTGAATGATGTAGGCCGTAATAAAAAGTGGTGAAAATCTTTAAAATTTATTGAGCAATATGTGTTTTTATTGAGCAATAGGTGCTTTTTTTAATTGTGGTGTTCACATGATTTTATTGTTTTAGTTGTGGAAGAAGCTTTGTTTAGTGCAAAATGTCCAAGACAAATTTCCCCTTGGGGACATAAATCTATTTATAAAAACTATGATAAACATCTTTGCGTTTAAAATAATTACATTATTTAGTTGTGAATTGTTTTAATTAAGAGGCTACACTTCCGATAAAAGAAAAGCTGTGAATTAATTTCAAACTTTAATCTGGCTTTACTGATTCAATGGTATTTTAATTAATGTGCATATTTCTTCTCATGTCAGATATGATATAAACTGTATGATCAACTTTTTTGGGGTACATTTTCATCAACAAAAGACAATTTTAATAAAAATCCCCCATAATGATATTTTAAATTATCTGATTGTGTCAAACACTAAGCATTTATGGAAACTGTGGCCAACAAACAAATAGTAAGAACACACAATTCTTATCCTATTCATTTTTAACTTGCAGGGCACTAATAAAACTTTCTAATAAATTAAAGTAAATAACTAATTACTTGTGTTTCTCTGTGGTTTCCCCTTGTGAGAGAACCAGCAAACCAACACCACGTTCCTTCTTATCTGAAGGTTCCTAAACCTGAAGGGCCTCACAGACCCTGAAACAACTCGTTACAGCTCTAATTGGGCCGCAGCGTGCCATTGTTCAAAATTATTTCCCAGGAGACGAGCAGAGAAGGACAATTTGTCTGTTCTCGATTATTACTCTCACTACGGTTGGACATCGCTCTGCTTAAAGCCTCCGTTTTTAAAAACCAAAACCCAGTCCTGCTGAATTATTCTTTTAAGAATTTTTATTCATTAGTTTCACCTCGGCTAGTTAGAAATTCACATCCGAGTTTGGAATGTGGTCATTTTCACAAATTAAGTCAAACAAGTTAAAAACAAACCAAAAAAAAAAATTAGTAAATATCTCAAGAACAAGTGGATGAATTTTAATAAAAATCATAAGGAGCTATTCAAGGCAGCCTATTTCAAGATGGCGGCTGCAGCTAATCAGACTTAGCAAACAAAGAGAGGCTCTAAATCCATCACTTGCATGAATATTAAGATAACATTTTATGGGCGTTTGATGAACCCATCAAGGTTTTCTGCAAAGCTACTTTTGTAAAGAGCCCAACTAAAACAAAACAGGAACAAATAAAGACACCTTCGGGTTCCTTTCTGGACTAACAGTGATGAAACTTCTGAAACTGGCAGATAAAGCCAAGTGACACCAGTTTCCTTTCAGACTGCACTGAAGAACGGTGATCTCCAGCCGCCTAACAGGATTACGGCTGGTTCTCTGTGACTCAACAAGCTGAGGATGCCCTCCTTACAGAATTATCAGCTCCGCACCGCCTGCCCACGCCGGCTTCCTTTCATCTCATAGTGTTTGAAAACCTTCCAGCAGCCTTTTTTTTAATTTTGTCACATTCTGGAGGAAAAAAAAAAAAAAAAAGTAATAATGGAAATGAGATTTTACTGGTGCAATCATATGGAAACCATAAGAAACATGTCTGTAGTGTGTGTGGGATAAATGAAGTGAGAATGAAACAGAAAAAAAGAGATCAGGAGAAAGAATGGACAGAATAATTTTAAAATAATTTCTGGACTGGGATTGGACAATGAATGCAAGTAAACCTAAATGTTTTTGGTGCAAGATACTCAAGTGGATAGGAGTTACACTGTGTAGAAGAATACAGTTGCTTGTCTGATGCAGCACAGAGTGACCAGGAGCACTGGTGGATCCAAGGGGTGGCCAGTGGTGGCCTTGGTCACCATAGATTAATCTTCGGTCACCCCACAGGGCATCCCAATAATTTGAGGAAACAATATTTTTAAGCTATATTAAAAACTAGAAGCATGGTTTCCTCAAACGATGAGTGGTTGGTTTACATATAATTATGGTGGCGGCCATCTTGGATTTTGACGTGGCAACATAATTTGAACAGTGCCTAGATGCAGCCACACACAAAAATGAAAGTTGGCACGTTGCTTATTTTTGCAGTTATTCAGCTCACAAGGTTAACATACGGTGGCAGCCATCTTGGATTTTGACATGACAACCCAATCTTTGAAAGGAAACTTTCATGCCCTATGTAGCCACACACCAAAATGGAAGTTGGTACTAGGCCTGTCACGATAACAAATTTTGTTGGGCGATGAATTGCCTCAGGAATTATAATCAATAATATTGTTTGAAATGTTACAATAATAGTTTTTTATTTTATTTTTAATTTAAGAAGAAATGTTGGTTAATTTGTTTTAGATGTAGTATCTTTTTTGACTACCGGAGGCAGTATAAGACTGTCTGAACCGAATGATGGATAGTGAGGGAGCGAGCAACATGTCGTTTTAGGAAAATGGGCGGGAGGCCCCTTCACGTGACATGGGCTGTCTCTCTTCAGTTCTCAAAATGGAGGCCGCTTGGTGAGGTTTGAGCTCTTTAGCATAGCATTTTTCACACAAAACTTTTAATAAAATATCAGTAAACAAGTTCTCAGCTAATTTTGCAGAGAAAAACTTTTTGCACGAAGGCACGGGTTTCAACCATGAATTTTGGAGCTTTGACAAAACAGGTTTTTTTGCCCGTGGTCGGCCTGTTAGCTTAGCTCGTAGCTTAGCTTCTCAGATTAGCTGCTTTTAACGATTCAAAAACGTGATTTTGAATGATTAAAACAGATTTTAAAGAGAAAAGAGAAAGGGAGGGGGTCAGTGAAGAGCACCGGAGTTGAGCCTTTTTGTCATCCAGTGTCTTCAGTAGAAAGAGACACGAAGAAATGATAAAGCTGATAAATGAAAATGAGGTTGATAATTTTTATTTATCATGAGGTTAACTGATTTATTGTTTATCACGACAGGCCTAGTTGGTACTTAAGATAGTTTTCAAATCACCATGCTCACAACACGAACACGGACGAACAAAGGGTATTTCCAGTTCCCCCTCTTAACTTCTGCAACGAGGGACATTAAAATTGGGGGGGAGGACGTGTTGAAGCAGCATGAGGACTGACGGGAGAAAATAAAAGAAGAAGTGAGAAAAATAGATCAGTTTGAGCTAAAACCTAAAACATCCAAAGAGGCAGGGAGACAGAGCTGCAGCTGCACGGTTAAATATCATCATGAAGCAGAGAGACGGAGACCCCCCCTCAGTTTTAATACTTCATTAAAGACCTCCACTTGCACTCAT
Source organism: Simpsonichthys santanae (assembly GCA_031762415.1). NCBI lineage: Eukaryota > Metazoa > Chordata > Actinopteri > Cyprinodontiformes > Rivulidae > Simpsonichthys > Simpsonichthys santanae. Next base: position 4,405,162 of record JARVLU010000803.1, read on the forward strand.
GTGTAGCTGAGCTGTAATTACTGTTGGCCATCTGACTCATTTCCCTCCATTTACTGTGACCTTTGCTCCAGCTCTGCTTCCAGGTTGAACATCTAGAATCTCTCCCCGTCCCTCCATGATTACAGGCTGTTTGGGGAGTGGTGGGCATCATCAGGCAAAGTGATCCCCCTTTTCACCTTTCATGTTAATTTCTTCTGTGATAAACAGAAACAAGCGCTGCCGTCGTATTTCAAGCAGCACTTTGCGACACAGCTGTTGAGATTTCAAAGCCAAGCAGGTGACAAATAGGAAGAAAATTATGGTGAAATATTTTTTGTGATTCACAAACCTGCTGATTTTTGGCATATGTGATATTTTATTAGCTCACTTAAAAAACAAACAAACAACAACAAAAAAATCAAAACAATTAAAATATTTTCCATTAACACAAAACTTTGTGGAAACAGAACAGCTGCTTGTGGGGTTTTATCTGAAACATTGAAAAGTTTGGCTAAATGTAGCGCAAAACTTTTATTAAAAAGATAGTTCCTCATTTTGCTTTAAACTTTGCTTTTTTTTCTTTTTAAACAGGAATATACATTTAATTGAGTATTTAGAATGGTGTTAAATTTACAACATATAAGTCAATAAATGAATCTGATGCCAGCAAGACCCTAAAATAAGACAATTTTATTTGTTTTAAACAATTCAAATCCTCTAACAACTCAAGAACTGATTATATTGATCTTTAAGTTTAGCAAGAAAAATGAATGTCTATTTTTTTCTGAACTTCAGATGTGCAAAAGTTTGCAGCTGTTTACTCAATCCAGGATTTGAAACCAATTTTCTGTAATTGTCTTTTAATTGTAATTTGATTCTTGTAATTTTCTTTAAAGTTTCTTGATTTTGTGGCAGTCTTTATCACAAAATTGTGATCGATGTTGCAATGTTTTGAAGCTTTATTTTTTCCTTTAATGTGTCAAGAACAATCTAATTTATAAAGTTTCCCATATGACGGACCTGCTGTTTTGATGCCATGGAACAAATGTCCTTAAATCTGCTGAATCTGATATCTATATCTATATACTGTATCTTTATATCTATATATCTATATCTATATCTATATATATATATATATATCTATATATATATAGATATATACTGTATATATATATGGCATCAAAATAGCAGCATAGATAGATAGATGATAGATAGATGATAGATAGATGATAGATAGATAGATAGATAGATAGATAGATAGATAGATAGATAGATA
>JARVLU010000803.1:4491054-4508112 GCA_031762415.1 Simpsonichthys santanae
GAGGTGATACCCAACAGATTTACTTTCACAAGCAGAGCATTATGGCTGGCCTCAATGCTCCACTTGATGTATAAATACAACTTTATTAGGATTTGCTTTGGGTTTGTTTAAGATGTAATGGACACTGGGATGAAAAAACAAAAAAGAAAAAGTAAAAGGGCTATTATTGACACAATCGGCTTGCCACAGCCTGCCACCTTCGTCCAGCTCGCCTAGAGCAACTGTCAAATCAGCTTCATTTTGCTGCACCGCCCCAGTGAAATGCAGCTAATTTAACCACTGAAGTGCATTTACTAAGTAAAAGTTAAACTGAGTCACACCTTTACTATAAAGTCGAGCAAACAAGTAATTGTTTTAGGTGCTTATCTTGTTAAATTTGCACAGCGACTTGTCCCATGCACTCGCTTACATCTGCGTATCGGCTTTTGAAATACGGATGATTTGACCGTTAAAATGTATTCATTAAGTAAAAAGTAGACTGAGACACTTTAATTATAATTTCTTGCAAACAAATAATTGTTTTTAAGTGTTAATCTTGTTAAATTCTTTCTAAAGTCCTCACGCCCCAGCGGCTGCCATTTGGCAGCCAATCGATTTTTGGCACAGCACCAGCCCACATTTCCAGGTTGTCAGCGGTGACATGTAGTAAGCGCGACGCATCAGTGGTGACACAAAATAGATGCAATGCATACGACGATAACATATTTATGGCTTTTTCCACTTTATTAGACATATTTGGACTTATGCAACTTATATTATAGGGCAATGCGATGGGTATGTCGGAAAATATGATGATTGGTTTGTAATTTCTTAGCCAGTCTTTGTGAATATTTTCAGTGAATTTTATACAAACCTTTATTTACACTTGCCCTATGTAAAGCTAATTTATAATCACCATACTTAAGAAACAACTTTATATTCAAGTGCCTTATAGTGGAGTTACTGTCTTGTTTTTAAGGCACTCTTAGGCTCTTGGTTTAATGGTGTTTAGAGTTGTTCTTTGACCACAGTGTTTTGGGTCTTAGTGTATTCGTCTAGTATATACACATAATACCACCACTGCTTTGGATGAGGCAAACCTCAAGTATGAGCATTACAAGTATTCTGCTGACAATGTTTTATTTTATTTATTTATTTATTTATTTCAGATTTAAAACACACAAAAAAAAAAACAATTTACAAAACCACATGATAAGAGAAAACAGTACATAAAATGAAAAGTAGCAGAAGAAGAAACAATCTTTTAAAACAAAATTTAACTCAATCAATTCAAACAACAATCATGTATGAATAATACAAGATAACAAATAACTAAACACAATTTTCCATATTTATAGTACATTTGAGATAAACTAATTTATATGTATCTTTACAAAAATTTTGTCTTAATCATTATCTTGAACATAGGCATTGACTTTACTATTTTAACATCATTTCCCAAACCATTCCACAGACCTATTCCCCGAATTAAAGTAGACCGACCCTTCAAACTAGTCCTGTACTGTGGCTTTACAAAAATGTCCATTCCCTTAAGATTATAAGTACTTTTCCTTTTTACAAAATATGTTTGAATGTTTGAGGGTAGCGTGTAGTTCTGAGCTTTAAACAATACCAAAAGAATATTATAGTCAACCAAATCTATACCGTATGTGTAAGTTTGAGTCATCCGTTATAACAGACAGCAGTTCTCTCCTTGTTTCATTTTGATAACCTCGCAATTTCAAACCTCGCAATTTCACTTGAAATGTATGCAAATAGGTAACAGAATGGTCATATTTGTAGGTTTACAACACAACCTATTATGGTTTACATCTTTTCTTTATTACTCATGTTACAGTACAAGGTGATAATCCAAAAGTTAACATGGGTAACCCTAGGCTAATACAACGTCTTATTCTACACCGCACAATAAACTGTATTAAGGTTCATGCTATCACACAGACAGATTACCGCTCCGCCACATTTTCTGATGGTTTGCCCTAGTTTTCCAAAAATTGATGCAATCTTTGGCCCCTGAACACACAACTCGAAGCACCCTGTGCAACAGCTTGTTTGCAAATGAGTTTTGCACGTATGATGAAAGAGCGCAGCAGAACTGGTGAGAGGTCATGAGGCAAAGGAAGTGCTGTGGCTGCTGGATTTCTGTGGCTTTGTGACATAACCACAGCTCTGAATGGCACTGTTGCCCTAGCAACAAGTACACACTGTACCGCATCTGTTCCCTCTTTTATGTATCTGTGCATATTAGATGCTGGCTAAACCCAGTCACTGATATGCCCACTCTTAATTTCAGATTCAACTAGGGTAGAAGAAAAAAATCAACTGAGAAGGCCGTCATCTCACCTTAAACATTAGTAAAAGGAACGAGACGTGAATGTTAAGGTGGAATCTGTCCTGTTATTCACCTCACAACTAGGCAAATCTATATGTGTACAGTATACACATTTGTTTGATCACTCAGAGATGGCAGCGATTCAGAGTGCTTCAGTCGCTGCCATCTGATCACGTAAACAAACCTTCCCCATCTCCTTTAGGTAAACACTTCTTGGAAAAGCTGCAACCAACAGAAGTGTCCTCTTAGCCACTGTGCCTCTGTTTTTATCATGCTCAACATGATCACCTTCTAACCAGTAGATATAGTAGATACATGATGCAAACAGAGTACAATGGTTATTGAAGTTTTAATTAAGCCTCTTGTTATTTTTTGCTTACAATTTAAGGCAAGTTTTACTCTTTTGGTTGAAGTTCAGCAGTTTTTTTTTTTTTTTCTTTTTTTTTTTTTTCTTTTAGAACTGTTTTCTTATTTTATTAGATTTTTTAATACCATTTATTACCACTATAGCAAAAATGTAATATGTTGTTAACCAACGCTTCAACAACGACATTGTTTAAGGATATTGCTAAAAAACTGGAGTGACCGGCTAAATCAGTACTTGTTGCAGTGTAGCTATAAAATATGCTGCGGTTCTGCAGGTTCGACACTGGCCTGTATATTAGTTGAGTGATTATTGTTTGTGTTATTGAGTGAGTTCTACAACTTTTATTTCTTCTAAAAATAGCTCAAAGGGCTCTAAAATGCTCCCCAGCATTAAAACTTGATTTAAAATCAATCTATTAATGATAATTGATAATAATTTGTTTTCTTTGTTACTTAAACACTGCTTCTTTGACTAACTTTTTTATAAGTAATAGATCCAGTTTTTACTGATCTGTCAGAGCATGACTTGGCTATAAATGATTACAAACAGCGAGAGAGGAATTCACTTCTTAGACAGTTTTCAGACCTGGCTCCATTCCACATACTTTTGGTAGTGTTTATGCAAATCTGTACTGCACCACCTTAAACAATCACCTGGCCTGACGTGACACAAGTAGCAGAGGCACTGTATTAGCTCGATATGCAAATAAGTTTAAAGAAATAAATGAAAAAGTAAGGATGCACAATATTATCGGCATGGTATCAGTATCGGCCAATATTAGCGATAAAGTTAAATACTGTATCTGACATCGGTCATTCCATCAAAGTAACTCACTGATATAAAAGGTGCTGTTTTTGAGTGACAACTCAGTGACTAGGAGATTTGAGTTTATCGTTAACATTGTATAATCACATATTGGGCTTCTGTTTTAAGTTAATTTTTAATTAAAAAACTGTCAAGTATATCTCAAAGCACTACTATTTGTGCGCTTTTCACTTGTTGCTTGTGAACAGGTTGAGTTTGGATTTGTGAAAATTTACAAATTTGCATTGTTCGAGTGTTGTCATTGTGTTAGAGCAGGGGTCTGCAACCTTTACAATCAAAAGAGCCATTTTGTGCCTTCGGTCACTAAATTAAACGTGTTAAGAGCCTCAACAACATACTACAACTGTGGGTATCAACTGGTGACCCATGGGCCACTTTAGCTTTGTTGGAAGGGGCTTTTGTGGCCACTAGGGGTGACATTATAAATCTAAAATAACTAATAATTTCTATTTTTTACAATTTAAGACAAATAAAAAACATTTTTTTAAAGAGAGGGTTTTTTAAATAATAAAAACTGAACTACACAAACCTAGTTTTTTTTTTAATTGTGGAAAAATGAATTAAGAATAGAAATAAAGCATAAAGTTAAAGTTTTACTCCCTGTACTTGTTCCAATATCCGCATATTTGCCAATGAAATTACATAAAAACTGCTAAAACTAGTCGTGTTTTTTTTTTTTATGTAACAACCAATTCAGTTTTGGTCAAAGCTTGAAAGAGCCGCTGCAGAGGGACCAAAAAGCCGCATGTGGCTCCAGAGCCGCAGGTTGCAGACCCCTGGTTTAGAACATATGTGTCAAACGGGGGCCAAATGTGGCCCTCGTTGACATCTGGCCTCTAAGATGATATGTGAAATGTAAAATATGTATATTTCTTGAATTTTTTCAGTAACCTTTGATTATGATGTAGAAAGCACAACAGAGAACATCAAATGAGACCAATCAAACTCTTGTTGAAGGACCTGTAACCAACAAAAGATGCTGGGTATCTGATTTGAGATTATGTAGTTTCTGAAATTGGCCCTTAGTTTGAAAAAGGTTTTAATGTTGGCCCCTTTTTGTAAGTTTACTGTACTTGAACTTGAACTTGAACATGAACTTGGATTGTATTCCTACTTCAAGGTTTTTCACTTATCGCGGGGCTTCAGAACACGAATTCCCTGCGATAAACGAGGGACTACTGTATTTCCGATTCCTCCTCATTGCTCTGCAACGGGGGAACATTAAGAAGAAACAGATGCATCCAGAAATGAGTGAGATTAAAACTTAAATCTCATCACTCATGCTAACAACATGAAAATGAGAGTTTGTGAATAAAGAACATGTTTGTCTTCTCTCTCAGCTGAATTTTCAAAATCTGAAAACAAAATCAAAATCTTTCAGAAAGCGAGTATCTCTACGATGATGTTTTGTGTATGGAACACACACAATCAAGATTTATCGTTATAAAAACATAATGAAAGTGTTCTTTGGTGCGATTCAATAGGAATGTGACTCAATGCGATCAGGACCACGTGAACCCACCCCCACCAGCACTGTTTTTGCAGACAAGTTGAAGGACAGCTTTAGTGGCAGTCAGCCAGCAGCTCCAGCCCGAAAGCAGCTGAAGATGAAAAGAAATGCACAAAAGAAATATGCAAAGCACTCAGCAAATCCTCCCAAATGATTCAGCCACACAGCGTCCAGCCGCTGAGCGTCTGGGGGAAAAAATCCTAACGGGGGATTTTGAACAGTCCACGGTCTTTGATGTGAATTTTCCAGGCCAATTTAAACAATTCCAACATAAATATTTATCGCATTAGCTCATGAAACAAGTCATTTCAAATTGAATAGGAAAAGGTTACATTTGCAGAATAGATTCTCACCTGGGAGCGTCCCCGAATCAAGGGAGGTCTTCAGATTTACAACTGAACGATGCGAATGTTAAATATTTTCTCTGTTTTCTTTTAAACTAATCTGTTTTAGATAATTGGACTACATGAGGTCAGCTTTTTAATTTAGGTTCTGATACACAACGCTCAGGCTGAAAGAAGCTGCACGGTTTGCATAATAATTTCTCTTCCAACCTGAAACAGCTGAAAGAACCCAAGGACAAAGACACAGACATGTCTCTGCCGTTTGGTTAACTTCGTAAAGTAAATGTGCATTAATGTAAGAAATTAGCTGATCGTTAGCATGATGTTATCAGTGAAGGACACTGGAGGACCTGTGTATGAGCCGAGCATGTCAGAGGACTAACTGATACTCTTATCTGTTCTGACTCAGGGGTTTGAGTCACCGTTATTTGAAAAGGCCTCCTCTACAGAAACACCTCACAGCTCTGATGATGGTGGTGGTTACAAAGAACCCCCTTTGAACTGAAATCTGTCCAATAACTGAAGAAGTTTTTTTTTTTTTAAACAATGAGCTAAGACGAAAACAGTTATCAAACGTTTTACTCATTGTCTGAAAATTCCCATTTATTTTGCGCAAAGGCAACATTTTCAAGTTAGTCACAAAAAATACTCACATAAAGGCACTAACACTGTTACATTGTTAAACATGCATGTTTTAGAAACAGCTTGCATATAAAATTGTAGTAAATTCATTGTATTATATTGTAAAGTCCATTACGAGCAATAATCATAGGGTAACACAATTTTATCAAATAAATCAATAAATGTTTAAAAAAAATTAATTAGGTGATCAAATATGTTCTACCGTTACAGACAAAATCTTTTTGTATAGCTACTTCACAGTTCGTTTATCGCAGACTCGCTCCATCGCTGTTTTTCAAAATAAGAGTGGACATGACACACATTTTGCTGATTGATGGATGTGCCTCACGATCAGCAAGGAATTTTAATTTAAAATAAATTATGTAAAATTATTTAGCACCTGCTGCACCTTTGTGCAGCCCACAATGCAGGATAAACTTCCTGCTGCAGCTGATCAGCTGATCTCTGTGCAAAGCGGAGAAGTGGGCATGGCCAAGAGCGCTTTCAGGTGGCAAAGAGCAGAGGATGCAGGGAGTTGAGTTCATGACATTCTGTGCTCTTTTAGAGCTTTAGAGTTTAGAAACCTTGATTAGAATATTGCAAGAGTGTGGGAAGTGTTAAAAAATATATACAGGTAGTCCCCGAGTTACGAACGGGTTCCGTTCCTACGGCACGTTCGTAACTCGATTTGCCCTAAGTCGGAGCGCCGGCCATGTGGCGTTCGTAACTCCGGATTTTCGGCTGTAACTCAAAACCGAAAGCACATAGCAGCCGTAACGTCTTTTTAAACACTTTTTTTTTTTCAATGTAAAACAACAACTGCACACTTAAAACGCAGTTTTAATGTGTTTCCAAGCAGTTAGCTAACAAAATACCCTAAAAAAAAAAATCTAAAAAAACATAAAATGCTGCATAAAAAATACAACGTAAGTGTGATGACGTCACTGGGGGCGGCGCCGTAAGTCCGAAACGCCGTAAGTCGATGGCGCCCTAAGTCGGTGACCACATGTACACGTAAATAAAGTAAAATAAATTACTACTTATACTTTGTCCTACTATTTCAACTTTGCAGGTTTTTCACTTATTGCGGGGCATCAGGGTACAGATTCCCTGCGATAAACGAGGGACTACTGTACTTGATTTACAATGATTTCCTTTTCACGTGTTGAAGAAGCCGGGAGTAATCAAAAAATATATAAATAAAATAAAATAAAAACTTTATCCCAGTGCTGTATGTTGTATTTTAATGGGAGGATTGAGGGGTTGATCCTCGAGCAAAGTACCAAAAACATTGACCCATTTAACCATTTTATGTACAACACTTTGGACAACAGCAGATGTTTTTAAATGTGCTTAAAAATTTAACTTGATTTGGATGTAGGGTGGTACGGTGGTGCAGTTGGTAGAGCTGCTCCTTCTCAGCGAGATGGACGATGGATCAAATTCTGGCCGGGGGGGGCCATTCTGGGTGGAGCTTGTATTTTCTCTCCGTGCATGTGTGGGTTATTACAGCATGAAAGCAGGGCAACAAAATTATGACAAACACATATTTTGTCTTGTGACCATAATGTTGGCAATAACCTTCTGAAGTACATCAGAGGTTTGTCATTCATTTACTGGTAATCCAGTCCAGATAAAGTTTTCTTTTTCATAAAACTTCACCTCTAAAATTAAAACTATTTCACCAGCAATCGATTTACCCATTCATCATGATTTAGCTGTTCAAAGCTTGAACAAGAGGCAAAGTGTGAATCTTGACAGTTTCATTAAGTTCCAAGATCAGTTTGAGCTTAATGTGTGTTAAAAATATACTGTTTTAAATTAAAACTTGGGGAAAATTCAGAGGCTGAAGCAGCTGTTGGGACAATTACTCTGTAACGGAGCTGAACAGACAAGATAAGATGTCATCAGAAGCTGTCAGTGTCAGTGAAGCAGACGGCAGCGACTGATGGATGAGGCGTACCGATCTTACTCTGCTTCCCTTGCCCTGTCCCAACGTTGCCTCCTCCTCTCCCCCCGAGAGGAAACTTTGTGCATGTAATATTAAAAACTTCCAAGACTGAGATGTGCTGGACGAGCTAGGGCACCTCCAACCAAACAGAATCTCTCAGAGTTCCAACGCTCAGAGATGCTTCGACAAACAGCCAGCGGAAAATCCATCTTTCTGACAGAATCATATCTAAAAAACACAGACTCCCAATGGGGCTCCTGGATGTGCCTCAGCACTGCACAGACTGGGAGGGTAAGGCTTAAAGTGTGTGTTAAAAAATAAATAAATAAAAGAGGAAAACAGAATCATTTAGTAAGGAATAGGGATGCACAATATTATCGGTACGTATCCGTATCGGCCAATATTAGCGATAAAGTTAAATATCGGACATCGGCCATTCCATCAAAATAACTCACCGATATAAAAGCCTTCTGTTTGAAGTTAGTTTTTAATTCAAGAAACTGTCAAGTATAATGCACTACTACTTATGTGCTTTTCACTTGTTGCTTGGTTGAGTTTAGAATTGTAAAAAATTACAAATTCACACTGTTCGAGTGTTGTCATTGTGTAAGAGAGAGTAAATGTCATGAATAAATTTGACATTAAACATAATCCAAGTTAAAGTGTTGCATCATTTTCAGCCGCAACGTTTGGCATCTGCATTTGGTAGCAGGCCAAATCTACAAAGCCCATGCAGAATAATGTATTTTAATTCCACAGCAGAGAAGTGTAGCCCCTGTAAGTAGGTCTAGGGAAAAAAAAAATATTGGTATTGGTATCGGTTATCGGCCAAATAAGTTTTAACATATTGGCATATCGGATATCAGCCAAAAACCCAATATCGTGCATCCTAGTAAGGAATATGCAGTGTGGCTTGACCAAACTTCATCTTTGTTTCGATGTTTAACAGTCAGCCTCTCAGCATCATGTTTGTAAAGAGTTTGGATTCTGAAAGCATCAAGTTGTGCAGCAAGTTGAAATAAAACTGGTCCAAACTCCGGCTATAAGCCATAGTTTTATGAGAATCAGCAAAAGTCTGAATCAAAACTTTGGAAGTCCTTCAGAAACCCTGAAGAGCCGTTAATCAATATTTCTTTTCAAACTTTACAACAAGGTTTGCCTTCTTGGGAAAAAAAAAATAAAGATAAAGAATTTAGAAAATTATACCTGTCAGGTAAAAATAAAAGCAATGGCATTTTAAAAGCTGATGGATCAGTTTGCTTTGATCAAAGTAGACCATTCCTTGATTTTTTACTTCCTCATGTATGTTCATTTGTAAGGTCTGAATGTTTATTTCTAAAGTCTGAATGTGAGCTATTGATCTCGTAACAGAAATGTGAGTTTTATGCTTTGAGAACAGCTATTCTGTTTTTCAGCCTTTCTGAACATAAATAATTCCTGCAAAGACATCTAAAACTTAAAAAAATATATCTCAGAGGGAAAAAAAAAATTAAAAAAAATACAGACTTTACAAAAAAGTACACATTTGTTGAACCAACCAGTCAGAAGAGAATCCCTTCTTACAAAGCATAAGACTTGAGCTTACAGTACTTCACATCTTTGAATACAGTACAAATTTAATATTTCATATATTTTTTTTATGCTAACACTACTTATTTACAACACTAAGAATAAGAATAAAATGTAAAACGTTTGTCCTGACTCTCAGTTCGCTTCCAAATTAAAAGCCTAGCATTCCTTGACGGAAATGCCAGTTAATGCCAAAGTTTAGAGTAAGGGTGTGGAGGATGGTGCTGTGCTTAGAGTATGTGTTTTGAATGATTCTCAGCTACTACCACAGCAAATTAGAGCTCAATGTGATAAAACGGAGAGCGAGTAATTGTTGTACTGTACATTTTACCTAATATATTTATTGCTGCTGCACTATGTGGTTGCATACTGCATGTATGTCAGGTATGTCTTATCTCATGCCATAGATGACATATATCATGTATGTCACTACCAGGTCTCTCTTGTAAATGAGTCCCCGAGGCTCAATGGGATTAGCCTGTATAAATAAAGGATGAATTAAATTTACCATCATAATTCAATTAATCTCAATGTTACTCACTACCTGTGCAATAAGCTGTCACACAGCTGTGTCGTTTGTTAGCTATGTGCATTATATGCATTTAATTGGATGTAACTGGGACAGTGTGCACACATTTTTGTTCCACCCCATGTACCACATGTGGTGCATATGACAAATAAAGAAACTTTGACTTTGGCTTAAGCTTACACACATATAGCTGTGAAATACTTATTCAAACTAATTACCGGTAATCCTACTGGCACCCTTATATTCTACCATGTTGTTGTTTACTATTTGTCTTTTGGACCTTGTAAATATTATATTTCTTCTTCACTTTTTGGTACATTATTTTGTACCCTTATTGCATGCTTTAGTATTTGTTTGTTTGTTTTTTTGCTTATAGCGAGTCAAATTGGTTCTTCTCATCCTGAACATTTCACTGCACTGTTGACCTTGTGTTAATCTGCAAATGACAAATACACAACATAATATAATGTCAATCAGCTGTAGATTCATATACAATAAAAAGTTCTTAAAAAATGATTTAAAAATAGTCCAGTAGCTCATGAGATATTTTGCATAGATAAGATATCTACTTTGTATGCTTATATGTGCATAGTTGTCTACAATAGGAAAAAATCATTCAGTATGTGTTGTGAATGAATCTCAGCTACTACCATACCAATATTGTGCTATATTTGCTTATTTATGGCGGCTGTTTTTGAACCAGCAGTGTGCAGTAATACCTACTCTAATAAAGTTTTTGATCTCCTCAAAAATTCCCAGAAATAGGCAGCAACTCCAAACAACAACGATCCACACCCAAAGCGAACTCCTTTCACATCCTCAGAGGTGAAAGCCTGGGTCCGGTTCTTTGATCCAAACCATTTGCAGTAAATTATGCTCATCAGAACAAGCTTCAGCTATGATTCTGTCTGTTGAGTCTTAAAATAAACAGTGTACTGATATGATCCCAGGGCAACAATCAAAAGAAAAGTGCTGCTGCTGTTGGCAGCACAGTCTGCTTCGCTGGAGGGAAACTGCGCTCAAGTCATTGGTTCAAATAACCGGAAAACACGGTAACCGGAGCCAAAACTTGATAAATAAATGAACAGCAGAGGTGTGAACAGAATTATTTGGTGTCATAAAAGGACATTTTTGATGATATCAGGGGAAAAAAAAAAAAATATTTTTTTCATTGCTTCAACTTCTTGTTGTGTACAATGTTGTAAGAAATCCTTATTTACAGCCAAAATGTGGTCGATAATGTTTTAATCCGTACATGTGTATAAGTCAATTTTACAGACCTTAATCTGGTTTGGTAGTAGCTGATCACCAACATATACAGTATTCTGAGTTCATAAGGGAAATGGAAGCTTTTTTTTTTTTTTTTTGGTCAACTTGTGCTTGCTTGTCTGTTAGCAAAATATCTCATGAACCACTGGACAGATTTTTAATGCATTTGGAGTCAACTTGATTTAAGATGACTGCCACAGCCAATTGACATTAGAATACCGGTACATAAATGGTATAATTCAGTTACCATATTTTCCGGACTACATACATATAAATAGGCCGCATGTCTGTAAGCCGAGGATGTCCACATTGTAACATGAGATATTTACAAAGATGATTTTTTTTTTTTTTTTTTACTTTTAATTCAAGACATCAGTAAAATTCACACACATTTATATATACAAGTAGTCCTCGACTTAAGGCGCCCTCGACTTACGGCAACTCGGACTTAAAAATGGGTGTGCGGCGCAGTGTTAGCATACATCTTACATGTATTTCCTCGACTTACGGCAAAAAATCCAGACTTACGAACGGATGCGGCGCCATGTGTAATGAGTTCCGACTTACAGCTAAATCGACTTAAGAACGGTTTGTAGGAACGGAACCCGTTCATAAGTCGAGGAGTACCTGTACATAGTAAAGTTTTTTTTTTCTTTCTGAACAGTGCACGTAACAGGGCTAGTTAAAAAAATGTAAATAAATAAATACAGTAGCCTAGGAAATGCCTTGCTTACATGCAGCGGCTCTATGTCCTTCTTCGACAGCCAGATCGATCACCTTTAACTTGAAAGCTGCATAATACGTTTTGCATCATGTGTTTTCCATGATGAAGGCATGTGCATGAAGCGCAAAATGACTGATCTGAAGAATCTAGTGTGAGTGCATTTGATTTACTGTAATTTTAAGTTTTATCGGTCCACTGTGACCTATTTGATAATTTAATTGGTCTGATTTTTATTTATTTATTTATTTATTTTTTAACCTTTTTAACAGGAAGTCTCATTGAATCACAAGGATCCACCCACCCCCAAAAGAGATGATTGCATTGGGCAGCTATGTGAGCGCCCAGGTGTGATGAAGCAAAATGTTTTGGTGGCATGAAGCTTGTTAGGCCTGGCCATACAAAAAACAAACAAACAAACAAACAAACAAAAAAATCCATAAATTAGCTGCAGCATTTTATAAGTCGCAGGGTTCAAAGCATGTGAAAAAAGTAGTGGCTTATAGTCTGGAAATTACGGCAACCTTACAGCTTGGCGGTGTAGTCGCAGAAAGTAATTCTCAACACACAAACAAATATTTGGAGATTTTTTTAACATCTTACTTCCACATCAATCTGATTTCCGGAAACACAGCATGACTGTTTTGTTGAAGTTGTTAAAGATTTAGTTGAAGAACTGGATACTAAGGAGTATTGTGCTGCACTTTACTTAGATCTGTCTAAAGATCTTGACACTGTGGACCATGACATCTTATGCCATGCAACATAATGGTAGTTCTTCCAGTTATCTGTTAACAATGGTGTACCACGAGGTTCAGTATTAGGAACCACCCTCTTCACAATCTACATATGTCGGTCAGTTCATCCTTGATGTATCCTTACATTTCTATGCCGACGATACAGTTGTTTATTGTCACGCTAGAACAGTTTGCTAAGGTTTCCCAGGTTTACAGTCTGCTTTTGACATCATCCAGTCAGATTTGTTCCATCTCAAACTTGTGCTAAATGTTAATGAAACCAAAGGGATGTTGTTTTCAAATAGAAAGTCAGAATCAGCAGTCCTTCCTTCTAGTTTATCTTCAAATGGTACCCTTATTGTTTGTCAATTCTTATAAACACTTGGCCATTTTGGTTGATTCACATCTCTTTTTCAAGCCTCAGGTCTAAAACTTTGTAAAGGAATTGAAAGTAAAACTGGGTTTATTTTTCAGAAACATATCCCGTCTAACTCTGAACGCTAGGAAACACTTTGTAACTACATTCCTTGTCCTCCATTGACTTTAGGGAAATTATTTACATCAATGCTCCTACTTGCAGATGTTGGACGCTATCTATCACTGTGCGCTAAGATTAATAACTGGCTGTAACTATAATAACCATCATTGCACCCTGTACTCACTGGTTAACTGGTCATAATTAGCTTCATGCAGACTCTCTCATTGGTAGATTTTTACCTTTAAATCACTTCTTGGTCTGTTGCCTTCATACTGTACATCTCCTCCTGTATGTCACTGCATGAGTACAGATACAGCATGCACTCTCAGGACATAATTACTTGCAGTGGTCCCTCAGTGCAGACCAAACTAGGCAAAAGGGCCTTCTCCTACTCCGCTCCTGTTTCCTGGAACACTTTGCAAAAAGATCTGAAGCTCTCGACCTTGACCTCTTTAAAGGGTTTTGAACAGCTGCTAAGTTCATGGCAAAAACAACGCAGACATGTTCCTGTTATAATATTTTACATAGCTTTATAATGTAGATGTTTGTTTCATTTTTATTTAATTTCTTCTATTTACTTTTCATTTTATATGCTTTTTATACGATTCTCTACTGTTGTTTGTGTTCTTGTGTAACTATAACTATGACTGTAACTACTCTTGTCTTCATCTGTGTTCTTTGCTCAAAACAGGTCTCTCTTGTAAATGAGTCCTGGTGGATCAATTAAATTAACCTGTATAAATAAAGGTTGAATGAAAAAACACATACCTTAAGTGCTAGTCATTGCATAAGGTATAAAATGTCAGCACTTACTGTTGGAATGAAGAACAGTCCGTGAGAAAAAAATATCTCATGAACCATTATTTCAGTCTACAACTGACACAAATAGGCTATAAACAGGAAGTGTTACAGATATTTACTGGTACCTAATTTTTGATGTGGTTTTAGGTGAGAGTCATTCATGACACGTACTCTGAGCGTGACAATGTGATTATTATTTTCGAGGACTGACCAAAACAGCTACAACCTGAGATGATTTTATTATTTTTTTTTTTTTATTTTTTTTTTTTTACTTTGGCATGAAAGGATATGCGTGTCTTTATGGATGCCAAATTATTAATTTAATGTGAAAATCTGCTAAACTGCCTTGGTCAAAACTAAGAACTAAAAGCAGCTCAGCATAATGATCAGCCACCTCCCTCTTCTAGAGATAAGGATAACTTTGTTCTTTTCCGGGGTCATTAAAATTATCATCAAACAACCTTTTTTTTTTTTTTTTATGTTAGATTAGGCGCAATAAAATTGTTTTAAGTAATATTTATTTATATACAGATAAAACATTTATGAGAAAAACTTCAATAAGATGGTAATTTGATTTTTTTTTTAAATTTTTTATTTAAAGATAAGATAAAAAACAAACCGTTAAAATAACAATAGAATTAGGCATGTAGGTCATCTTACCTGTAGATGGGGTCTTGCATCACCATCATCTTACTTTCATCCCATGTCCACTCTTTCTTCTGTTAAACAGAAGAAAAAAACAAGACCAATGAAGAAATTTTGTTACACACACAAAAAAAAAAAAAAAAAAAAAAAAAATAAATAAAACCTTTAATTACACAAAGCCTATACAATTATAATCTTTTTTTCCTGTATTTTATTTATCCGTTTGATGAAATTCATCTTTCAGTTTAAGGTCACAATCAAAATGTCAAGCCACGGGCATGCAGGAATTATTCCTATTGATTTGTGTCTTCACAGCCCCCCTTTGTTGACTCAGTTCATTCAGTCGCTCTCTCCAGTCCATCAATGCCTCCGACGTCTTCAGGGATGGAAATAGATCGCTGACTGTAATGTCTGACATTTCTAACTTCAAGGACATAAAAAATGGTGAACCCTCCATCAAAAAATGGTTTTTATTCCAGTAAACCAACTTATTATTATTATTATTATTATTAATATTATTATTATTATTATTATTATTAAACCTTCGCTAATATTTGTATTTACTAAATACAGAAGTTATTATACTTCTGCCATACTTTGGAAATTAAGAGCTTTCACCACAGCAAACTATCCAAACTGAAGTCATGACAGTCAAATGTATTTCTTTTTAATTTGGTCAAAACTTAAAGGAATTCCTGTTTACCGTTTCATGTTGCAATTTATAAATACTAAGTGTGAATTATATTTTAAACAACTTAAATCATTGGCAGGCCATAGAAGGTAAACCCCATTGTTTTATAAGTGCCTCAGTTTATAACTACTATTATTTTATATATAAAAAAAACTGGTTCAAAATAGTTTATCTGGCTTTTTAAATTGTGCTCCAGTAGATTAAATCTTAATTGTGGGGTAAGCTGTGATGACAGATAAAATGAGGTCCATGAAATAATGTGCACAACCAAGAATACTGTTTTGAAAGTAGTGCACATGAAAATAGAACACTATTAAAAAAAAAAAAAAATTAAAACAGCCTCACAGCAACTTGGTGGAAAACACCCAGTCATTCATTAAGACTGCAAAGGAAAAGTTTTCCCATTTTCGCTCATAATTTTGAGTCGACAGCTAGCCTCCAACATGTGATCAGTTAAAAATTAGATTTTAATTTAAATACCAAAAGATACGTAACAAATAAAAATCGGTCACTTACTTTTTTCTTTTTCCTCAGGGTAACCTTGACGCCATCAACAGATACCACGATGTGGACTTTCTTCTTCTTGATGTTTTTAACCTTGAATTCATACTGAAATTAGAAAAAACAAAAAAAAAAAGCATGTTATTCCACGTGAAATAAAATAGATTGAACCTAAAACAAACCTTAAAAAACAACTAGAAGTTAAAATGTAAAATAAAATGTAAACATCAGTCACTGCAACACAATTTTATATATTGATATTAGAGCTGAACAATTAATTGCATTTGCAATAATATTGCAATATGATAAAAGAGATGTTCTAATTGTGAAGGCTGCGATTTGACTGGTCACGTGATCTGGTCACGTGATTTGCGAGTAAGTGGAGCGGAGCAGAGCAGGGAGTGGGAGAAGTCAACACAGCACTTTAACCAGGTGCACAATGGCGTCAGGCTCGACAGACGTTGACACATCTGAAAGTTTGGTATCAAAGAGGAGCAGCACATCCATTGTTTGGAATTATCTTGACTATAAAAAACAAGATGCTGCACAACGACATGTATTGTGCAGAACCTGCCTTGCTTCTGTTGCTGCCTCTCGAGGTAACACCACAAATCTTTATCTACACTTAAAAACCACCCCGAGCCATTTACGATAGTTGCATGGCTAAAATGTCAAAGACCAGTGCTTCAACTTCAAGTAGCAGCTGACATGGATCACTGACTAAACTGTTCAAATGTGTTACTCTGTATGAACATAATGGGAAATGGCACGAGGAAATAACTTGAGCAGTAACAGAGTTCATAGCGAAAGACATGATGTCCATTAATATAGTGACCAAGCCTGGGTTTACAGCTTTGGTAAACACAATGGATAAGTGGTTCAGAACGCCCCCGTGCACACATTTCAGTCAAGTTGCCATCCCGGAGCTATAGAAAAAAAAATGCAGAAACAGAGTTGCGGCAGAGCTGAAAACAGTGGAGTATTTGCAACCGAAACACATTGATTTATTGCTCGTGTTCTTTGAAAAATGCATGTGAAGAAGACGGTGAAAAATTATTGCATATTAAATTGCAATCGCAATATTGAGGTTAAAAAAAAATCGCAATTAAATTTTTTTTCCAAAATTGTTCAGCCCTAATTAATATATGCATGAGTGAAATTCTAACC
>JARVLU010000803.1:4518572-4528668 GCA_031762415.1 Simpsonichthys santanae
TTTTCAATGTAACACAACAACAGCGTACTTAGAACGCCGTTTTGCTGTGTTTCCAAGCAGTTAGCTAACACAATACCTTCAAAAAATTTTAAAAACACATAAAATAGTGCATAAAAAAAGTCAACGTGAGGTTTGATGACGTCACTGGGGGCGGCGCCGTAAGTCCGAAATGCCGTAAGTCGGGGGGGGTCGTAACTCGAGGACTGCTGTACAGTATATATATGTGTATACTGTATATACATATGACTGAACAGTGCCCTCCACTCATTACGTCATGTATACTGTGTATCTAGATAAACCTCTACTCGTACATCATGTGTAATCCGGATGTTTGTCCAAATATGGGTTTGACGCAGAGGTTCAGTCGTATTATCTCAACCTAAAATGACATTCCTGGTGCAAATCTGGACACGTCTGACTTCAGGAAATACATAAATGTTTAGTTGAAACGTTGACTTGAGCTCTGAGATCTTTCACAGACTGGAAAGCAGTGAATTGTTGTAAAGACTGGTGTTTTTTTTTTTTTTTTACTGGTGTTTTCTCACTTGTGTGGTGTGTGGGTGTGTGTGGGTATGTGGGTGTGTGTGGGGGGTGTAGTCTGTTGCGCTTTTGTCGTTCCAGACAGTGTTTTTGCACAATTTGAAGAAAGTTAGAATAGATATGTCTCTTGGGCTTGCGCAGCTGCATTTGAACCTAACACAAATGCATGCGAGGCTGCAGTAGAATGGATGCTGCACATGTAACGCTACCAGTACAGCTTCAAATACTTTGTACAAAATTTAAAAGTTTTTCTGTACTTGATGAGGAACGTCAAGTGCAGGGATATACATAATCAGGGTGGTCCTGTGATTGCCCTTTACCGCTGATTAAATGTCAGGAGCAGACGTAAGTTGATAGTTTAATTTTTTCCTGGCTAAATCCGGCTCGGCCCTTTGCTTCAATCCAGTAACCACACTCTCTGGTTGCGTCTTCAGCTGTGATTAAAATAAACCGTCCATGTGAGGATAATGGCTGTATCGTGAGTCACTGTTACAAGAACCGTATAGGCACAAAGATTTCTGGTCCTCCTGGTGGAATTCAACGCCATTTTCCTGAAAGCTTTTAAGCTAAAACACGGCTAACACATACACTGTGGATAAATACCTGTACAAACCACTACAAGTGTTTGTACAAGAAGTACAGCTGCTGTGCAATCTTTCACATGACGATGGTTCTGTAGATAGCAAGAGTGATGAGCTAACAGCTGGTCTGAGTGAGGCCAGGACTGAAGTGGACTGCAGCCATCTTTAATCACAAAGTCCTCATTGCAGTTCAAGTAAGGGCAATGCCAATATCATCACTTTGTAAACTAGGGGTTCCCAACCATTTTACTTCAGAGCTCATCTTTGTGCACATAAAAGTTTGCTCAGTGATATTACCATGATTTATCAAGTATTGTTTTAATGACTGTTATGACAATTTCAAAAACCAATGTATGTATTAACCACTGAGATGTTTGAATTAACTTTTATTGGCCTGGTGAGCGCTTTGTGCAGCAGGTGTTTGTACCCATGAGAAGCAGCCAAAACCTCAAACATCTCATCAGGTTTGAACAGTTTCTATTTGGCTCAGAACAACTGATTCAACCCCTGCAGCCATACTCATTAACATAATATAGCCGTAATGTTTCATGGTATTACTGGAGGGGTTTTCACCTCCAGTCCTGATGGCATCACACAACAACAACTCAGAAATGTCAACGCAAAACTTCCAGATAATATATTAAACTTTAAGGCTACGTCCGTGCAAGAACGCTGTCTTTGCATAAACAATGAAACCCCAAAAAATGAACCAAATGCTGTAAGTGATGATATAACACAGCTGCAGGAAGAAAAGGGTAAGGATGGGAAATAAAAGAGCAATAAATGAATCCTTTTTGTTGGCCTAAAATCAAAGTGAAACTCCTACTTTGTGTCTCATTAAAGTGCTGACTGGGAGTCAGTCTGCAGACTCACTGAACGGTTTCCAGCGATAGACAGAGGGAAGAACGTTCAAACGTTCACGGTAAAATCTTTAAACACAAACGTCAGACATTTAAAACTGTCATTTCCCAAGTTTTGTTTATATGTGTCCAAAAACACATTTTAAAAAGTCTTCAGTTGATCCAAAATGCTGCTGCCATTGTCTTAACTGGAGTTACTGGGAGAGATCATATCTCCAGTTTGTTTCTCTCCATCAGCTCCCTGTCAAGTCCAGAACTGAATTCAAAATCTTACTTCTAACCTACAAAGCCCTCAACAACCTAGTTCCATCTTATATTAGAGATCTTATTGTTCCTTATTTTACTAACAGAGCACTTCACTCTCAGACTGCAGGTTTACTTGTGGTTCCTAGAGTTTCCAAAACCAGAATGGGAGGAAGATCTTTCAGTTCTCAGGCTCCTCTCTTGTGGAACCAACTCCCAGTTTCTGTCTGTGAGGCTGACACATTGTCCAGTTTAAGGCTTTTCTTTTTGATAAATCCTATAGTTAAGAGTTGGCTTGTTATGCTGCTAGACTTAGACTACTGGAGGACAACTTAACTTTTATTTTTTTTTTAAATAAATACAGTAGTTACAAATGCATACAATTGAATAGTTTGCATTTTAAATGATTTCTATCTTAACATGTGATTCTTGACCTGCCATTGTGTATCTGTTCCTCTCAAACCCAGCCGGTCGAAGAAGATGGCCGCTTGTCCTGAACCTGGTTCTGCTAAAAGTTTCTTCCTCACGAGGGAGTTTTTCCTTTCCACTGTCGCCTTCATGCTTGCTCAAGATGAGAGTCTGCAACCAAGTTAGACTAAAAACAAGTCTGCTCCTCAGATAAACAATGTTAAATTATTATTTTTATATATGAATCTTTCTATTCAGTGCCCTGGCAGTACTTCTGTTGTGACTTGGCGCTATATAAATAAACTGAATTGAATTGAATTAAAAACAGTTTGACCCTTTCCATGACTGGATGTTATGTCTTGTTTTCAGTGTTAGTTCAGATACTGCAAATCGTTCTGCTTCAGGAGGTCGTGTTTGAGTCTGTACTAGGTAATTTGCTTGACTAGTATTTTATAGTATCATATTTTACGGATATGATACAAAGTAAATGGCAGTACTCCCAACTCATCACGTTTCATCTCCTGGTGGAGACAAGAAATAGAGGATAGTCATGTCCATCAAATGAGCATGAACATAAAACAAAATAAAAATAACTTGCTCATTTAGACAGAAAAATAAACCTAATTTGGTGTAAAAGTGAAACAGTAAACAAAGCTGAAGTTCAAATCATTACTTTATGCATACAGTATTTGTTATTCTATACATATCCGTCACCCATTCTACAAAATGTAATTCAGCCCCAAATAAAAAAAAGAGATGCATTTGTGGTTTCCAGATTAGGTCAGAGGTTCACAAGGATTGGATATTGTTGTGGAATTTTAAGCAGCCGTAGTGAAAAACTAAGGCGTTTGTTCATTTTCTTGTCTTTTTCTGTCTAAACAAGACTTTTGTGAGCTACAGTCACAGCTGCAACCTGAACAGACCAGCGTCTCTCTCATCCCAGGAAGAAAAGGGTCGACATCTCCAAAACGTTCTGTGGGGAGAAGGTTGGAGAGGGACGCGACTCCAAGAGCCAAAGCAACAATCAAAGCTGTTGGAGCACAGATCGGGCCACGACAGCTCCAACATCAAAGTTTCCCTCCTCCTTTTCTTCAGCACAAGAAGAAAGTGGAGCACTCCTACAGAGAGAAGTGATGCCTTCTGTAGCCATCAACGTGTAGACAGTCATTCTTTTGTTGGAGTTGTTGTCCCACACTTTAGTTTCCAATTTTATATGATTTTACAACAAGTCTTCATAGTTCGCTAAAACAGCCCAATATGATGTTCACATCATTTATCAGGAGGCTGAGGTAGTTTCACATATCTTATCACCAATTTGTACACTTTTCTATAATGGCAATACAGAAAACCAGCACTGGATTCATATATGGACATCATTAACTTCACGCAGACTCTCTCACTGGTACATTTCCATCTTAAATCACTTCTTGGTCTGATGCACTCATACATCTCCTACATGTCTCTGCGTGAGTGCAGCTACAGCGTGCACTCTCAGGGCATTATTACCTGCAGTGTTCCCTCAGTGAGGACTGAACTAGACAAAAGGACCTTCTTTTACTCTGCTCCTGTTTCCTGAAATATCTTGCAAAAGTTCTGAAGCTCTCGACCTTGAACTCTCTAAGTGGCTTCAAACATCTGTTAGTCCATGGCAAAAACCAACGCAGACATGTTCCTGTTTTTAATTTCCTACACCGCCTTACAGTCTAGCTGTTTTTGTTTAATACCATTTTATTTCATTTGTTCTTCTCAATTTGTATAATGTACTTTCTTTAATGGTTGTCTATGATTGTCTTTGTTGTCATCACTCTTTGTTAAAATCAGGTCTCTCTTATAAATGAGTCCCTGAGGCTCAATGGGATTAAACTGAATAAATAAAGGTTGAATAAATGAATATGGAGGGAATTTCACACATTTTTTTTTTATTTTAACAACGCCATAACAACCTTGATTTGTGGATTTTGTAGTTTTCTAAAAGGAAAAATAAAAAAACAACAACAAATGATTCTGAGTAGACAAAAATGGTCTTTAAAAGTTGTTCTATGGTTGGTTAGTTTATGTTCCTAAAACTGCTTCTAATAACTTATAAACCACTTTAAAGATTTCATTATAAAGATTCCAGGAAATAATTATTGAATTTACTTCTACAAGGGATTAACTTTTTGGGCCAGTCCAATTGAAGATGGATGCCACAGCAAATTAGCTGTAGCAAGCACAAAAATACCAATTTCTCAGATAATATTAGATTGATGTACAGATATACCTTCAAGTATTTGTGTACATGTCAAAGTCACGGTTAAGTTTAGGTAAATATATACCAAATAGAAAAAAAAAAGATCCATTTGAAGTAAACTAAGTTCATCTGAACACAAGAGAAAAATCAATGGATTGTATTCAGTTACAGAATATTCTTACAACGGTTAATGTTGCATATCCACAGACCCATGAGGAGCTGCTATGTTTCCTGTGATTATTTCTTAAATAACATCAGCTGTGAAAATTAGCTCATTTTTTAAAGGTGCTCAATGCAAAGTCATGAAAACTGATTGAAATTTATAAAAATAAATATATACTGTATATATTTTTTTAAATCAACATTTTGTTTCCCCTCACATTAATGGTTAACATGTACTTGAATAAAAAAGTGAAAATTGTGACTATTTGTCAACTACCGTGGCAGTTAGTTTAGCTACAAAACAGACAAAGTGATTCACAATAGGCCAACAATTGCAAAGCCTATAAAAAATATACAGTATATATATATATATATATTTTGTATTAAGATGTCTGACAACTTGGATGTATTGGAAAGTATTTTTGTTCAGATTTGTTGAGTCAAGTATGGTGATAAATGTACTTTGTTTACATCAAGTGCATACCTGCATTTCAGAATTAAATTTGAGCTGGAAAATTACGGTACTGGAAGAAACTCTTCCAAACTGAACCATTTGGTTCTGGATAACCTTTTTACGTATGATTTCATACTTTCAATACATAATTTAAATTCTACCTTTTGCGTATCACTTTCTCACCATGCAGCAAAATATTCATCACTTTCTCCTAAATTGATATCAGAAACTTGGATTCTGGATTCTTGGACTTCGACATCATGTACGTCACAGAATGGTAGAACTGACGGGAGCTCTGCTTCGACTCAATCTTTTTTTTTTTAATTCCTGTTTTTTTTTTATTTTTATTTATTTATTATTTTTTTTTTTTTTATGTTTTTGTGCTTACACTGCACATTCAGGGTACGAGTATGACCGCAACACACTTGTGGAGTTTTGTCTGTTGCTGCCTTGCCATCCTGCCATCATGGTTTAGTCCTTCCAGCCTCAGGCTCAGGCCTGTCATGGCGGTTGTCTCCATGATCCTCCACCTGCCTGCACAGATCCAACTCTATGGACCCATTCGGTTCCGCATGGGGAAACCTTGGATGTTCTCCATCTGTCGGACCCAGTTCTGGAGGACAGCTGCTGCAATCATTAATACCATCAAGCTGCTGACGGGACCTGCTACCAAGACCTGCTAACGCTGCTAACAAGATCCTCTATCTGCCTGCACAGACCGAACTCTATGGACCTGTTAGGTTTTGCAGGAAAACCCTGGGTGTTCTCGATCTGCTGGACCCGGTCCTGGAGGGCAGTCTGGGATGCAGCTGCTGCAGTTCTTGTTATCCTCAATGGTGCTAAAACGCTGCTGAAAATACCACGCCACTAACCGAACCACACCGCGGTGCTAACAGGACCACGTTGCTAAGATAACCTCACTGCCAGCAGAACCACTCTGCCAGTAGGAACATGCTGCTGTGGATTTATTTCTTTTTCAGTTTTAGCGCCTTGTTTTTGTGTTTTTGTTGCACACTTTGATATTTGCTGTTGGTTTTTTGGGTGAGTCAAGACGGTTCTTTTCGTCTTGAGCAGTTCATTGTATTGTTGACCTTGTGTTGATTTTACATGACAAATAAACCAAACATGGATTCAGTTTCTCCTTCTTGTTAGCCATCTTGATCATGGACTTTTAAAGCTTCTCAGTCAGGTGGATCTCCATGTTCATTTCCCAGCCCCAGCACTCTGTCATTCTTAACACTTCCACCCAGGCCCATATATATTTATGAGTATGATGGAGAGTCTGGTTCCTCACTAGATCATATATATTCAATTTTCAGTCCTTTACACATTCTCTCCCTCTTATCTTTTTTGTGCATATGCCCCGCCTCTCCCCTTCCTGTTTCCTCCACAGGCCACTGGCTGATTCAATCTCAAGCAATGCTGTTTATGAACAGGCACTTCATTTTCCAAAACCATTTGCGTTCAGGATGCTACAAGGTCCATCACATCTCATCAATCACAGCAAAGCAACACTGTCTTTGAATCAAAGGAAAAAAAGTTCACTTATTCTCTGCTGCTACTGTCAAACACACATGTTAAATTAATAACTAACTACATTTTTTTATTACAAAGCAAGAAATGTAATGATATGACTTGTCAAGACAACTTATTTAAGATCAGATTACAGAAATATAGTTTTCCTCTGAATACGATCTTCTAAAATGTGGCATCCATATCGAAAGGAGCCAATTGAGATGGTTCATGCATCTGGTAAGGATGTTCCCATGGGCACCTCCCAAGGGAAATTGTTCAGGCATGTCCATCTGAGAGGGGAACCCGGGGAAGACCAAGAACATGCTAGAGAGACTATGTCTCTCGGTTGGCCTGGAAATGCCTTGGAGTCCTCCCAGAAGAGCTGGAAGAGGTGGCTGTGGAAAGAGATGTCTGGACCTCCCTGCTCAAGATGCTGCCCCCGAGACCCGACTTCGGAACAAGTGGAAGATAATGGATAGATGGAAAATGTGACATGCATTATAGTCTTGTCAACTCTTGTAGGGAGTTAATATTTTCATTAAGCAGAAAAAAGTGGAAATGTTCTCAAACATCTGTTCTTGTTCAACTTTTGATACATGTTGAGTTGTCAGATCAACACAAATATCAAGGTGGTAAAAATCTAGCAATATATTTTTTTAACTTACTTTAAGAGTACCAATAACAAGTGTAGGGGTGTTCCAATACGTTTTTTTTTTTGTTTGTTTTTAACTCAATGTAAGTACTGTACTTCATTTTGAGTACTTTCCAATGCTGAATACTGATACAGACAGTGGTGTAGTCTACATTTTTGTAGTAGGTATACTGTGCTTAGAAACCAAAGTACACTGTGCACTGTAATCACCAATTTATTTTGATTTTTAAGCATAATGAACATTTCAAAATGTCTCTGATAGTTATATTTGAATAAATGAACAACAAACTTTGTACAACAGTTGGCTTTGTATTAAAACATGTTACTGAATTTGTAACGGTATCAAAGCAAACCGATAGATTGTTACGGAAGCATTTAACTGCCGTTTAACATATCAGTGACACGTGCCTAATGATATGTCATGTATCATTGGGCACTTTTAAGTGGGTATACTGAAATTCTTAAGCTTTTCTAGTGGGTATACTCTGTATACTGAAGTATCACGTAGACTACACCACTGGATACAGAGTAGGTACTGAGTTGGTACTTAACCATTAGACAATGACTTGAGAAATGTTAAATGCTTAATGCTGTATTTACATATCTGTAAACTATTGCCAACTTTGATAAGCTGTTACCCAAAGGTGCTTTTATAGTCCGACTTCATTTTCAACAGAACGCCTATCTGCCACGGCTATGCAACTTTAACAACCATCAAAATGAGGAAAAAACTATTCTGACCATCTCCAAGGATTTACCTCCAACCTGACTAGTGTTTTGTCTTGTTCTGTATACATGCAGGATGAATTTACACAAAGAGACAGATCACCTTAAAGGCTACACGCACTGACCATGACATCTAAAGAATAAGACGTCTCTCTCACTGTTGCATGTGAGAGAGACTTGTTAGCTCAGTCAATACCTGTCTGACCCGCTGCCTGAAGCTGATGAGAAAAAGGTGCATTCCTTTTGTAGCCAAGTTTAAAATGGGCACAATGATTTAGTTGATGGATTTATTGTGAGGCTGATCAGTAGATGGGTTGTCTGTGCACTTATGTAAAAAACCTGCTGTATTTCTAGCCTTCTGATCTGATTGTTTCATTCTGCAGTCATGAGGAAGTGGAGAACGACAGGCAGGTAATGATCAAGTCTTCCTCTCTTATCGAATGTCAGAAGAAAAATCCTTCCTTTAAGCTACAACATAAAAACACAAACTTGATTTAGACAAATCCCTTCTTGTATCCCATATGATACAGTTTCCAGGGCCCTGTAGAATCTGCTAAAGGTTCTAATTTAATAAACAGATAACAGCTGACTTTCACTGACAACTAGACGGTTGATGAAGTTGTCAGAAGAAGGTGGAGCCAAATCAGATACATGTATATTAGTTTGATGAATATTTAAAAAGCCAAGTGGAAAGTATCTACCGGTATATATTAGTTGTTGTTCTTTCTGGTCCACCATCTTTTAAAACATTTTTGATAAAATTCCTTAGCTTCCTTTAACAACCGTTTTGATTTTTGTGCTCAGTTTCATCACAGGTTTTCTCTCAGTGCCTCCTGTTCCACCGTGACACAAGTCAACGCTGGGAGCAGCAGAGGCTATCACGTTAACTTCTTTGAACCATCGAGGAGGATAAGTTTTGATGAAGACACAGCTTTGACTTCGAATGTTTTCAAAGTCAGAGTAGCCTGCTCGGGACCACAGATGATGCTGAACGACTTCAAAAAGCAGAGGAAGACTTTTGGATGATTCACACCAGAGCTGCTCAGGTGGCAGCTCTGTGGTTTCAACTCAAAAAATAAAACATATCACACATAAAGAAAAAGCGAACAAGACAGCTTGTTGAATTCATGCAACGACACACAGTGGTGACAAAAAAAAACCCACACTCATCTTTAATCAGCCACGATCGAATAATTTGATTTCTGAATGTTCGTCAGCTGCACAATTTCCAGGTAAACCAAAGAAGATCTTGTGCAGGGAAATGAGGTTGTAATTAGCTGGGGTTAGAAACTTTCAGTAGGTCAGAGAGCTGCAGTGTGATTATAAAACAATTACTAATACATCTCAATGCATCTTTAATCACAAATACTGAGCAGAGAATAAAGGAAGCTAAATATTTTGCTCTATAGTGTCGTAGTAAACGGTTTTCATCCAAATCAAATTCTTGGAACTAGCTTACATACATACAATCAATGTTTTAACGGCTTTGTGAAATACGTCTGAACTGAGAGACTGAGAGTTACTTGGTTAAGCAAAGGTATAAATAAATAAATAAAAATATTAACATGGAATCTCGTCACAGAATGACACCAGGCACAACTTGGGGGTTACAACCCAGAACATGCAAGTTGTGATGCGATAGTGCAAACCACTAAGCCATAGAGCATTTAGAGTTTAGAAAAATGATTTAGAATATTGCAAGTGTGAAGTGTTAAAATGTATATA
>JARVLU010000803.1:4620386-4636415 GCA_031762415.1 Simpsonichthys santanae
TGTAAAAGGGGGAAGATAAAATAAGATTTTTTGTTTTTTTTTTTTTTTTTTTGTATACGGCCTGAAATATGAGATTGTTTTGTGTTGTATTTAAAATGAATTAAAAAAAATAATAATTGGGGGAAATGTAAAAAAAATAAACTGAAAAAAATATATACACTGTATATAATTTCTTTGTTGCCCTTGTTTATTTTTATTTTTGCTCTGTGCCTAAATAAAATAAAATAAAATAAAAAACAAAATCATTGTCCAACAGCTCATTGTTGCAACATGTTTTACCATTTAGGTATGTGAGAACTGCTCATTGCACAAAAGGTGTTTAAAAACTGGTCAATAATTTAATAAGCCTGATCCAAAATGCTGGTGCCAGAGTTCTGATGGGAGCTGGAAGAACAAGATGTATTCGTTCAGTTTTAGCTTCTCCCCATTGGCTCCCAATATACATAAAAATATAATTTAAAATCTCATTTCCATCATACGACACTGTCAACAACCAGACTTCATCTTGTGTTTTAGATCTTGTTCTATATTGTTCAAACAGAGCACGTCCCTCCCAGACTGCAAGTTTACTTGTGCTTCCTAGAGTTTCTAAAATTAGGTCATCGGTTATCAGGCACCTCTCTTGTGGATCCAACTTCCAGTTTCTGCCTGTAAGGTTAACACCTGTCTACATTTATTACTAGGTTTAAGACTTTCCTTTTTGATAATTCCTAGTTAGGATCGATTGGGTTTCCTGAGCCATCCTTTAGTTCTGCTGCTGGAGGACTAAGTGACCACATTTCCTCTCTGCTGCTGTCTCTTTCCTCCTTCTCTCCATATTCAGTTATGGAGAGAACAATAGAACAGTAATTAACACGTTTTTTTTTATTTTTTATATTTATCTCCTATAGCAGTCACGCCTGGACTAACCCGTCTGTGTCTGTCTGTGTCCCTTTTCTGAGTCTGATGACCTCTCCTCCAGGTTCTGGTTCTGCTGAAGGTTTCTTCTTGTCTAACATATGTTATTCCTCTTTACTGTCTCCAATGTTCTGCCCAAGATGAGAAGAAGAACACAATGATTTTCATCCATCTGCTGGTTTCCTTATAAAGATGGGCTTCACTAACATGCATTTCACAATGTACATTCATTTATTTACTGTATTTTAATGTAAACTGAATCAAGACTAGTTGGATTTGAATCTGAAACAGAAATTATTTGGATTTTTATTTTTATTTTCTTTTACCAGTATGGAGCCTTGAGAAGGCTTCTGTTGTGAACCGGTGATACATGAATAAACCAGATTAAACTGAACACTCAAACAAATTTGATTCATTTTTAATCAAAGTGCTGTGCTTGAGGCTGCAGTTGTGTGCACAGGGTTCTTTGTCATTGTTTCATAGAATAAAAAAAAAAATAACTGTATTAACGTTCAGGTCTCAAACGGATCTATTGAAAGAGACACAAAAGAAGAAGAAAGCACCAGATGAATCATTTGTACCATCTGAAACGCAGCTGGCAGCACGTTCTTTGTTCTACTGCGAGCGTCCAGGTTCACTGACAAAATAATAAACTGGACTAATTTCCTCAGAAGTTTATAATTATGTGCTCCACAGCAGTCTTCATTTTACAGCACATTTCCATTTTTTAGTTTACGCCGCAGATTCAGTCCATGTGTACTGAAGGTGCTGAACACAGAACCTGCTCTGTGTTCCTTCAGAGCACAAACACAAGGTGACGGCAAGAATATGGATTGTAACCAGCTGTAACCAAGTCAAACAAAAATAACCAGAACTGTGAGAAGTTATTACCAAGGCACTTGATAAAAGTTGATCCTGCCTAATCTCATCCTCAGCTTTCCATCAACCATGTGTACTAAAGATGTAATAAAAATGATAAGGTCTATGTGAGGACCTAAAGTTTCAGCAGCTTGTTTTGCCAATGTCTAAATATTCTTTCCATTTCTTTAAGCTGTTCAAGTTTCAGGGGTCTCCACAGTGAGTCATCCTCCTTCATCTCACTCCGTCCTCTCTGTCCTCACTCGAACTACCTCCATGTCCTCTTTAACTGCATCCATAATCTCCTCTTTGTCTTTGTCCTGGCAGCTGGCTTTCATACATCCTTCTACCAATTTACCCACTGTCCCTCCTCTGGACATGTCCAAACCATCTCAGTCTGTCCTCTCTACCTTTATTTCTTAGCCGTTCAATGTGCTGCACCTCTTTTTCTCCACCACTTGCTCTCGTACAAGACGGACACCTTTCTTCCCTCTCCCGGCCTTCTCCTGCCTTTTTACTCTGTCTTGTGTATTGGAGCTTCTATTTAAACATCATCCAAAAACACAGACTGACACCAACATCTTAACAGGACCATGGGCGATCTGGAAGTGCTTCATAGACAAATCTCACCGTCTTGTCATCAAATGCATATGTAATGTGTCTATAAATGTGCTTGCTGGTAGAGTTATTTTTGATGTCTTAAATTGTGTCCTGATAAGGACAAGGTGGAAGATATTGTTTTTTTTTTTTTGTGATACCACTCTCCTCTCCTCATGGGTTTATACTTTTCCTACCTAAAAATAATAAGAGGCCGTGCTCTCAGGAGCAGCAGCAACGTGCACTCCGCCCATCTTTCAGACAATTGTACGTGCATAATCTCACATTATTTTGGTACAATGGTAATAAAGCTTATTCTGATTCTGATCTCATTCCTAATATTATCTATCTTGGTAACACTCATGGAGAACCTCAACATCAGCTCTGCCACTTTCAGTTCTTTCTCTTGTTTTTTGGATCAGTTCCACTTATCATACTACTCTTTTGTATTTTTTTCCCTTTTGACCTTTACTGCTACCTTTATGTCACAAATCACTCCTGGAAGCTTTGAGTTCATTTCATCCTGCCTGGATGCTCTTTGGTCCCAACTTTAATCTTGATTTACTGTTTGTTTCACAGACAAATTCAAAGTTTTTTTTTAATTAATTTGTCATATAATACAGTGTAATGAGCACTAAATAATGACATCATCAACAATAATAATGGATGATAAAGATAATGATGCGATGAGGGAGTGGTGGTGCAGAGGCTAGAGAAGGCAAGTCTGGTTGGAAGGTCATCGGTTCAACTTCTGGCACTGATAACATCAAAATGTGGGTGGGAAAGGTGAATCACCCACACCTGAATCTCATTTGCCCCACTCTGGGCCCTTGAGCAAGGCACTTAACCCCCACCATCTGCTCCCCCGAACGCCATAGATAGCAGCTCTCTGCTCCAAACAGAGGGCTGTGGTAGCTCGGTGGTCTGTGGTCGTGTCAGGAAGGGCATCTGCCGTAAAAGCAATAGCCAAGTCTTCATCGCTGTGGCGACCCCTGGGGATGAGAGTAGCTGAAAGAACAATAAATAAATAAATAAATAAATAAATGAATAAATAAATAAATAAATAAATAAATAAATAAATAAATCATCTTTGTCTCTGTGCAGTTTGGTCTGCAGCTGGGTATGACGTTTGTAGGACAATGACAACAAATAAAACCAATCTGCCAATTTATGCCCAGATAACTTTCACTGTATACACAGCAGATGTGAATGTGAGGTCTGTTTTGCTGATGCTGCAGAAATTGTCATCCAAGGAACAGTAAATATTTTGACTGACTTGGATTTTCTTGACAAATGCCGTGTAGTATTTTGATGTGTCAGTGCAACCAAGCAGCAGCTAAAACCACAATAAGAAAAGGATTTCAAAGCAAAATTAAACCAAAACATCACACATCCCATTTGTTGTATCTAATATGCACTTGATGATTTTTGGGTTCTTTGTTGCTGGTAGTTATTCAGGTTTGAAGAAAACAAAGTTCTGTTCTTTTGTGCTTTTAGCAGTAATAAAATCTCCAAACGTTGGGGGGTGAATTTGTTCATGACATTTCAACATTGCAAAACAGAAGACTGCAACTTTCACATGCCTCTTCAGTTATATTATATAGTACAGTCACATTTAATCTGATTGAGGTTTGCAAAAATGCATAAAGCAGATTAATCAGTTTAGATTGTGAAGTCTATGTTTTCTTATTTATAATAGAGGTCAGCTTGATTTTAAAGAAGTGCCTACAAACCCATATTATACAAAGGGGTGTTGCTCAGCTTAAATATAGCATTTTATTTTGTAGCTAACCCAGAAAAAGTGCCCCCATAATCCTCAGATATAATAATAATAATAATACAAACAAAACAAATCCAGTCTGTAGGGTTCACTTCCTCTGGCTTAAGTCTTGAAATACATAACTTACTAATTTTTCTGTAAATACTATTTACACTTTAATTTCAAAACATTAAAAAAAGCTTCCTTTTATTTTTTTCTGAGAGACCCTGTCATAAATGAATGTTTTAAATGTAGTCTTTCTGTGACTGATATATTGTCCCTTCACATTTCTTTCTTAGGTGCAAATCATTTCTAGTTCTCATCCCAGAGAACGTGCAGACATGGTAAATGTGAAAATGTATTAAACACGACATCATAGCAAACCGTGTTCCTCTAAGACAGAGACTTATCCTCTGACACACCTTCCTGTCTCATATGTGAAAGATGGATATTTAGATTACTTTCTTTAATGCGTTGTATCCTCATTCCTGTTGTCAAACTCTTAATTTAAAACAGATCATTTTGCTTTTGAGACAACTCAACACCGTGAGTAAACACTTCTGCTATTATTAAGGCTCCAACTGTAAGCAGCCCCGTCGTTAAATCTAATTAATCTGGAATAATAATGCCACATTAGGATGACTTGTTGTGTTTTTCATGCCCTCATTAGACTCATTTGTCAAGTTGGAGTGTTTCTCTAAAATGATGGGTGCAGTTCTTGACGGCGTGCAATTATCCTCTGATAAATGTCCTCCAAGCTGATGGGGATGAAGTCGGGAACTAATGAGAGGGCTCAGTTGCGGCACCGCCGAGGAGATGTTATATCCGCCAAACTGAAGAGAAGCCAAAGTGGTAAAATTTATTGAGAGTAAGCCTTTTTTTTTGTTTTCCCACCAAGAACATTAAGTGTTACCTGATGTGGTTTATGACAGCCCATTTTCACCAGGTGAGGCTATGTTGATTGCTTTTGACCTTTGAAGTCATTAATTCCAAATGCAGTGAACCCTACAGCCCCTGCCCATAAACATACTGGACTTAAAATTAAACTTTTCTCACCAACAGGTTGCCCAAAATAATCGGCATCTCCATTTTAGTCCCTTTGTTTAGCTGAAAATAATGCAGGTACGGGTCATGTGGCATTAACTGTGTTTTATTTACAGTGGAAATATTCAGTAGCGTGTACTGAGAGGGACTGGAACCATGAAGAGCAAGGAGAAGGTACAGTATGGTTGACTCGAGGTATGGTGAGTAATGATGATTTCTTTCTTACAGGTGGAGTTATGGACTGTCGAAGGAGCAGGGGATCCAATTCAATTGAATTCATTTCACCCTTTATTTATACAGGTTAGTCTTAATGAGCCTCAAGGACTCATTTACAAGAGAGACCTGTTGTTACAAAGAACACAGAAGACAACAATATACAATAATTAAAAAGCATATAAAATGAAAAGTAAATGGAATAAATTATAAAAAAAGAAGCAAAATCAGCTACAATACAATATAAATTGATGTAAAATACTAAAAACAGGAACATGTCTGTGTTGTTTTTTTCTCCATGAGTTTAGCAGTTGTGTAAAGACACTTAGAGAGGTCAAGGTCGAGAGCTTCAGATCTTTTTTGCAAGGTGTTCCAGGATACAGGAGCGGAGTAGGAGAAGGTCCTTTTGCTTAGTTCGTATGGTTCAATGGTTCCAGTAAGTGAAGGAATATGTCCAAGGTAAGTCTCAGGTTGAGATAGGCAAGTGTTTGGGAGGCAAGGAGATAGCTGAGGAAGTCACAAGGAAACTCAATGCCACACAGGGGGAGTCCAGGAACAGCTAGGCAGCAGAAGTCAATGTGGTAGGTGTGTAATGCTCCAGCGGCAAAGAGAGGTCTTCTTCAGCTTTTTGAACTCCTGCAGCTCACTAAGGAGATGGTCCACAGATGTGGCTTGTTGGCACCATCTTGCGACTGAAGGATGCTGAGAGAACTGAACTTCCACAATTTCTACATGCCACAATGCAAACTATTGTTTTAAATGAGTAACCTTTAAGAACATTTTGTTTTCAATATTTTCAAGCACTGAATATTTTCAAAATGTAACCAGACCCTGTGCATTAATACTTTTCATTCATTCATTCATTCAACCTTTATTTAGGCAGGTTAATCTCATTGAGCCTCGAGGACTCATTTACAAGAGAGACCCCTAATTATGCACCTTAACTATGAACCACGTATTTTCTATCAAAAAATATTATTCTGAATACGAATAAGAGGGTTGCGCTTTATAGCAGCAGCTTCGTGCACTCCGTCCACCTTTTGGATGACTGTACGTACATGTTCTCTTTGTATCTCGGTGCGATGATAATAAAGTTTATTCTGATTCTGATTCTAATGAAGGTAAGACCAATTAAAAACAAGAGTACCACATGTGGCACACTATACGCCCATCGACAGTATTATACAGCAACACAGCAATCTATAGCACACACACAGACACGCTACGACCTTGTTTAACTTTTGACTTTGGTTTGTGACCTTGATCTTAAAGCTGGCTTGGAGGTGCAATATCATGTTACGTTTTGTTGAATTATCTTGAGTGGATCAGAAGTTATTCAAGGAACAAGATACAATTTACAGACGTACACATGAATGTACAGACAGATGGATGGACTATGTCGTATTGGCTTATAAAAAGTGAAGAACCTCATGAAATGTTGAGTAGAAAACTAAAAGGACTGCAGGAACTGCTGTGCAGATTGATGTTCAAACAAAGAGTTTCCTGTGTTGAAGTCTCCAAACAAATACCCACATCTTTCTTTTTAGTCAAGTTAAAATTAACAAGCTGTCTGTGTCATGTGTGATGACATTTTAGGTCGTTATCATGTAATAAAATGAAACAAAGGCAACATCTCAACAGAGAAATTAGTTTAAAAAGCATAATTAATGTCTTTATTTTAAGTCATTTATTGGTAAATTATTAATCTCAAGCAATATATAGTCAAAGTATTCATATTATTTGACAACTGTTTACATTGTAAGTCCAACTTTAAACAACTATCTGCTGTTTGAACCACATTGTGGATATATGTATGCAAAAATGAATAAATCTCTACATCTTAGAGACCATTCATAAAACTAGAATTAACTTTTTTGTTTTTACATTTAAAGCATTGCTTTTAATTTCCAAATTGCAAGAAATTTTGTAGGTTTGTGAAAGTGAGGGTATGCAAATCACAAGTAACATTTATGGCAAAAGTCATTGATGCAGGAAGCAGATTTCATCTGATAAATGTCCAACTTAAGGATGCCAGCAACGCATCATAATAAAGTTTATATTATTATTGAAACACATTTTCAATTTTATTATATTATTCAATAAAACTTGTGCCCTTAATATGTTGAAATAGTTTCAGCAAAATATAATTTTACATAAGAAAATCACTTCTCAAGTCAGACTTTTCTGGTATTTAAAGAGCATAAAGCAATCATTTATTATGTTAATTATTTTTATTGTACTAAACAGGTGGCTGACACTTCCTGTGGATAACAAATCACAGAGGAAAAGTGTTTTTTTTTTAATTTGCAAAAACAAAACCTCATTAAAAAAAGAGTTCATGCTGTGAAACTTTTTACTCAAAGCTGTAAATAATAATATGACAATGTTCAAACTATTGTAGTTATTCTAACAAGATTAAGTCAGGGCATCTGGACCGATTCTTCTAACCTTGTTAGATTTTCCTGGATTACTGAGCATCAGGACATGTTGTTTGTTCTTATTTTCAATCTTGAATACATTTGCTGTAGATTTAATGCTATATCACTGGAAACAAAACCTATTTTTTGCATGTTTCTGTGCCACCTGCAGCTCCGTGTGGAGCTGTGTTAGCAGCATGCACACACTGGACCATCATCACCTTGGCTGTTGTGTAAGCCTGGCATCTGGGGCTCTAATTACATCCTGCTGTCTGGATCAGTGCTGGTTAGCAGCAGGAAGCTGTGAAGTAAAATTCGTAATCAGCTCCATTTTGGCAGAAACTGAACAGCCCTCTTATGTGGCCAACCAACACTGTACCATTAACATTAATAAAAGTGTTCTATCTCATTAAAATGCACTTGTTTTGGGCAAATTAAAGGCTTAAAATGACAATAACGTATACTTTGTCACTGAGTGTCCTTGCAGGGAGTTGCACATGAAGTGATTTGTTGTTCCCTTGCAGGACCTTGGTGACAGTGAGTTGATGGAGAAATAACAAGTCTGACTAGAAAACAGAAGAATTGACTCACTTCTCACATATACAGGTTTCCTCAACTGCAACTCTGAAATAGAAGGATTTTCTTCACATTTTTATTTATTTTATTTATTTTTTTAAAGCTGCTTAAACATTGTTTTCAGTCTGGCTTTTTGTTGGTTTATTTGAATGATTTCAAATGAAGTCTGAACATTCACTGCCACCTTATTCCAAACAAAAGATTAGCTAATTTAATTAAAACATAAAAGTTAAAATACATTTTCTTAACAAATTTCAATATAGAAGGAATAATCCAACAAAAGCAACAAATATATTTTTTTTTTCTCTGATTGTGGTCAGCTGCAAAAGAAAAGGCCTCAATATCTTCACCTTTTATTGTTCAAAAAGAACTAATGGACTTGCTCTATGCTTGAAATGCCTTAAAAGCTGCAGAGTTGAAAGGAATGTTCTGCCATGAGCGGCTCTAACGCAATTTAAATTTAAGGATCCAAGCTGCTTTTAGACAGGAGATAAAATAAAGAAATAAAAAAAAGCACGGCCAAGCTAATCTGACAAGAGGTCATTCGCACACAAATAGTTGCCAGTGCATTAAAAAAAGGAACTAATGGTTACTTTCATGCACGCATTTATCAACATTTGAACTTTCATCTGCTTGCTTCTCACTTAGCCTCATTAATTTGTTGCCTGGGAGCATGACTGGAGGTGTTAAATTGGTTTGTCCTTTTAGGTCAGGACGAGTAAGCTGATCAAATCAATCTGCCCTGGTCACAGTGCCAGAGAGGCCACCGTGTGCCTCTACTTTACACAGACACGACGACGTATCAGGCACTGAACTACAGACACCGTGCTTCTTAAAATAGCTTTACTTCAGTTTTGGTTTGGTTTAAAGTTTTTAATAAAAATGAATTGATTCTGAAGTGCATAAATGAAACAACGTTTCAAAATCAAGTTGGCCACCTGAGTCCCTGAAGGCTTTTAATCACCCTGTCGCTGTGCATTAACATGAACCAGGTGCTGCAAGAAAAACCTGTAAACTGATTATGAAGCATTCAGTGTTACCGTTTACTTGTGGGAAGAGGCTCACTATATGGCTGCTACAAAAATAGTATATGTACCTGTCTGCCTCATATTGTACCTGTCTGTCTCTCAATGTACCTGTCCATCAACAAGAAGCATCTCATGGCTGAGTTCCCTCAGTTGTCTTGGTGATAGCTCAGTTCTTGCAGCATCCCTGAATAAATCAATGAAAACACATTAAACTCCTTCGTTTAATGAAGGCAAACACAATATGGGAGAACGGGTAAAGATTTGAGCTAAAGTATTTTTTTTTTATTGCACAACCTGCTTTAGATTTAGTTTATACACTTCTTTTAGATTCCTGCCAAGTTGTTGCTCGAAGTGACTGCGTTGGGTTTCTTCTACCCCACATACAGTAGAGTACCAGGTAATTTTAAATGCAGTTTCAGAGTTGTAAACTAATTCTGTGTCAAGGAGATGAAGGTTGTGGGAGACAGTAGTTCAATCACAAAAAATGCTAAAAAAATAACTTAAAGCTATACGTGTAGTTTACAGACGAAACATTGATATAAAGTCTGAAATAGATCAAAAAGAATTCAGTGCTATAGATCCACAAAGGACAGAATGTCTACCCCTGCAGATAAAGCAAATTTGATGGAAACAAGCAGTTGTGAAATATTTGTACTATTGACAGCATTCATGCTTGACTTCTGTTTTGTTACAAAAACATTTAATCTCAGTAAAGTCAGGACAAATTTCTAAATTCAAACTCGTTTTTGTATATTCCATCAAAACCTATGGATTAGAATAATAAAAGTATTACTGAAGGGTCGTGGGGAGAAAATGCAGCCATATTGGAATCAAATTTTAGATTTGCTGTTGAGCGGCACGTTTTTGTAGGGGTGGTCACCTGAGGACTACTGCTAAAAAATTCATCTGATTTTTGGGTTTTATATGTTCTCATTCACAAATTTAAATTATATGACATATGGAAGTTAGTACTCACCTTCTGATCTTGATCTACTTTGGTTTATTACTTTACAATTAATGATAAAAACTTGGTCAGTGTTCAACTCACTAAAATAAAAATGAAAAAGACTAAGTACGCTCAATCATCAGGTACATTTTCATTCAAGCTTTATTTATAAGGTTAATCTCATTGAGCCTCGAGAACTCATTTACAAGAGAGACCTGTTTCTAACAAGGAAAACAGAGAGGTAAAGACAACAATAGACAATCATGAAAAAGCATATACTGTACCGGTAAAATGAAAAAGTAAATAGAAGAAGTGATATAAAATTAAACAAAAACAGCTACATAATAAAGTGATGTAAAGTACTAAACACATGAACATGTCTATGCTGGTATTTGCCATGAACTTAGTTGTTTAAAATCCCTTAGAGAGGTCAAGGTTGAGAGCTTCAGATCTTTTTGCAAGATATTCCAGGAAGCAGGAGCGGAGCAGGAGAAGGCTCTTTTTCCTAGTTCAGTCTGCACTAAGGGTACACTGCAGGTAACTATGTCTTGAGAGCGCACACTGTAGCTGCACTCACACAGTGACATAGGAGGATATGCATGAAGGCAACGGACAAAAAAAAAAGTTTCTTTTTTAAGATGACAATGTACCAGTGAAAGTCTGTGTGAAGTTAATGATGACCAGTTAACCAGTGAATACAGGGTGCCGTGATGGGTACGTAAATACTCGCTGAACCTGCCAGAGTACAACCTGGCTAAATGGTTAAAATCAAAAAGAGTAAGTTGTCCTCAGGCTGGTTCAGTGAGCAGTAAGCAGCCATTTTGCCTATAACGATTGTTATACGCTGATGATTGATTGTTTTAGACTGATGGTACTCCATGACCATTTTGCATGTGTAAAGCCAGTTTCTGGGAATTCCATAGCAGACTGGTTTGAAACGCATCCATAAGGTGCAATTTAATATGACAGGTCCTGTTGGCAGGCTTCAGATTGATGAAGTCTTTCGGATGAAAGATGAAATGTTTCTTCCAAAAATAATTTGTCCAGGTGACACAATTGAAGATGTTGTGATAAAATAATAATAATAATAATTATTATTATTATTTTTTCAAGAACTGGTATCGCCTGCTGCCTTTCATGGTAAAGTCATACACATAATCTCACAAAATCTGTTTGTGCTCAAAGTATAGATTGGAATGACATACCACTCAGTTAGGACCAGCTTTATATCGGCTAATGTTGAATTAGCTGTGGCAGCACCTGAAATCAGGTTGACTCAAACGTTAACTGATTACACGTTATTACTTTCTTAGAGTTTTATTAAAGTCCATCTGGATTGGGGGTGGGGGGGGGTGGTTGGTGTTTGTGTGGGGGACAGCAATACCTCGTGGGTTCATTCGATTGTTCCCTGTTGGACTCGATGGCAGCTTTACACACTAAATTTCATCCATCCATTAGCTTTATCTGCTTTTTCCTTTTCGGGTCACGGGGGTCACTGGTGCCCATGTCCAGCACCCGGAGAAAACCCACACATGCACAGTGAGAACATGCAAACTCCACCCAGAAAGTTCCTGGACCGGGATTTGAACGGGCAAACTTCTTGCTGAGAGGCGACAGCTTTACCAACTGAGCCACCGTGCCACCACATATTAAATTGTTCCCAGTAAAATTTATTTCTACAATGGCATGTGACATGTTTATTTAATATTTGCTGAGATAAATTTGTTACAATAAAATGTTCTTTATTTTATTTTTTTGTATTTGGATGTAATCTAGACTTCTGTCATTTCAGTATGTTTCTGTCCGTGACACACACCAACACTCAGTTTGCCTCCTCGTTTTTACTTTCTGACAGTCATAATAACCGTCTCACAATCTCTCACCTTCCTCAAGTATCTGCAGGAGAAAGGCACCAGCCGACTCTGAAAAGAAAAGCAGGTAAAATAAAATGGATGGATGCTTGACTATGGAACGCTGCAGACGCCCCTTGACTGATGTTGAAACTGAAGCTGGAAGGAGGGAAGTCTGAGGATCTGTAGGGGGTTGCAATGTGACACGGTTCTGGATAATTGCTGGGAAGAATCAATGAATCTCAGTCACATTTCTTAGCATGTGAACAAAAATGACAACAAGGCCAGCGATGCACTATTTAAAAGCTTCTAATAGTATACACACTTTGATTGTGGAGGTCTTTAATTGTTGACCATATAAAATAAACCCTACCAGAACCCCTTCAAGCCCTTTTTTCTTTGCTCTTCTCTTTGCTTTTCAATTTGTTATCCGTTTTAATCTGGTCCAAACACCTACCACAACAGTCTTTTAAGTTTATAGTTCATCCCTTCCCCAAATTAGCAGAACCAACAATAGGGTCATACCATACATTTAGTCCACAGCTGTTAGGACATTTCACATCAGCTAAACATTTACCTGGAATTCCCACGTTCTGGAAGAAGATATAGGGCTCTAAGATGCAGATAAACACTTGTATTATGTGTTTTTAGTTTTTGTCTATGTTAGATTGCGCTTTAAAAATGAATTTCCCCCATCAGAACAATAACGTCTAATGTCTAAGTCCTACTGTGTCATGGTGCAGTCCTAACACCGACACATCATGCTTGTTTAAGTAGTCTGACCTAAATTTCACTTTTAATTTAGATTTGGATTATTTTCTAGCTATCATTTAATTCAGCATGGGTGGCACAGTGGTTCAGATGTTGCCTCTCAGAAGGTCACGGTTCAAATCCTGGTCCAGGACGCTTATGGGTAGAGTTTGCTTGTTCTCTCTGTGCATGCACCGCTTTCCTCCGGGTACTCCGGTTTCCTCCCACAGACTGGGAACATGCACATTGGGCTGACTGGTAACTCTAAATGGGTGAGAGAGTGAAGGGTTGTCTCATTTGTCTCTATGTGTTCCTGTGATGGACCGGAGACCTGTCTGTCCCCCGCCTCTCACACAGTGATAGCTGGACATGGGCACTAGTGACCCCCGTGACCCCAAAAAAAGAAGAATCGGGTACATACGATGGATGGATAATTTAGCGTTGACTTATGTGTGTACTGTCTTTTGTATTTTTAATGTGCAAAAATCTTGTTTCATCATCATATCGGTGTAGAAATTGAGAAAACTCAACAACGCAAAACCTACGAACTCAAACAAAAACAGACCTGAATGTTAGAACTACATCAGGTCGGCGTTAACTTTGAAACTTGATCTTAAAGAGGATGATAATGAAGACAGCAACCTCAGCGAACTTGGCCGTAAACTCTCTGAAGGTGAAAACAAATGACAGCACTTTCCCAGAAACGCCTCTACGAGTGCATGTAAAAGCCCCGACATATGTCACTGCAGATGACTGGATTCGATTTTTTTGCTCAGGTGACATATCGCTTCGTTGTTTTCCACAGTAGGTGAACTTCACAAGTTCCTCAGTTAGAGGAAAACACCTTTTGTCTGGGTTGAATGCAAACCCATCTGTTGTCAATTCTCCCCATAGTCTCAGTCCCTCTCTCTTCTTCCCTTCTCTTCCTGTCTCTCTCCTCCTCTCTCCATCGGTTGTGATTGGCCAGTCCGCTCTCCTTGCGTTTTGCTGGTACAAATCACCGCTGGGGGTGGAGATAAGTGCAGCCTGCTGTCTAACACCAAGGGACACTGCTATAAAAACTCTGCTGCTCACAACTGCACAGTTGCTTCCCCGCTGTCACTGACAAATCAGGCACTAACTTTGGATTTTTAAGATTCCACCATGTGCAAAGGTCTTGCAACACTCCCTGCGACATGCTTGAAAAGGTAAGGCTAATGTAGTTTGAACATTAGATGGAGATGTCAATCTTTGCAACAAATAACCATACAAAATGTTTTTGTCTTCATATCTTACACTGAAATAATTCAGATCTGTTTGTAACTAATTTAGCTGACCGCCTGTTAACATCTTGTTCGGTAACGCTAATTTTCAAACGTGTAAGACTTTGTTTTTATTTATTTATTTTTTATGCAAACTGACTGAAAATGTGTTTGTCCACAGTGCGAAGGACATCAAGCACAAAATAAGCTTCTTACTGCAGAAGCCTGAAGCTCAAGCAGCCGATCAGAGGGAGATAAAGGAGAGAAGCGCCACGGCTGCGGCAAAGAGGTCAGAAAATTTGCTTACTGTTTGTTTTTTAAAAGATCTCAAAAAGAGAAATGGGTGATATTTACACCAACTCTAATTAAGTCAAACAAACTATTCTGACATGTAGCACTGAAGAGGCTTTGATGTGAATTTTCTGGATGAATACCTGAGACATGATGTTGGTAGGTTTGTTAGAAACTTATGGATTCATGATAATTAAGTTTTATTCGTAAACGACTGTAAAATGGATTCACTTTTTAATATTTTGCATGTTTTTGTTGCTCATGGCAGATTTTTTTATTGATCTAAAGGACGATGGTTTAGTTGCATTTTCACACAAAACGGGTGCCTCTAAAAATAACCTAAAAATCAGACCATACGTTATGATTGTGAAAAGGAATAAAAACTCTTAAAACTAAATATGTATACAGTTTGAAATGAGGAGACGCTGCAGCTCCTGTTTTAGGAAAGATGAGGAGGTGATGAGGCTGTTTCACACAGCCAGGAAGCATTTTTTTTTTTCACAGAAAGAGAAACGGATCATTTCCTGCCTGATGCAACAGCCATTAATTCACTCTCTGAAACCATTTATAGCTTTTTTAACTGGTGCAACTGTTTTGGGCGAACCGATGTGGCTAATGCTGTTTTTGTCCGAGATCTAAATTTAAAGCGGGGCGTGTGCGAGAAGAGCAGGTTTTTGTTTTGGCCCCGGTCTGCCTGCAGGTTATGTTCCCACGAGAAGCCTGTAATTGTTCTTTAGGAGAAGGTGATGGTGGTGACCTTTGCTTTTGAGTTACGGTATATATATTCCATCCAGTCACAGGGATCAATAGTCTGGCTATGCATTTAAGCATTTTCTACAGTTTTGTTGTTGTTGTTATTCTGAGGCTGTGAAATCTTCAAGAAAAAGAAAAAAAAGATTACGTTTTAAAGGTCAGATGAGGCATGACGAAGTTATCATAAATGTCATCATAGATCATAGGGATGGTGCAACTGAGTTCACAATGAGTCACTTGTTTTACTATAATAAAACACTCCTCTGCTGTTTAATTACTGTTTGGAGGTAAATTTGAAAATAAATAAATAAATAAAACAAACACAGGTGTCTCAATCTTTAATATTTATTTAA
Source organism: Simpsonichthys santanae (assembly GCA_031762415.1). Lineage (NCBI taxonomy): Eukaryota > Metazoa > Chordata > Actinopteri > Cyprinodontiformes > Rivulidae > Simpsonichthys > Simpsonichthys santanae. Next base: position 4,635,960 of record JARVLU010000803.1, read on the forward strand.
AAGTATTTAATCAGCACAATGGAAACACAGTTTGATGCAAAATTCTTGAAATTAAGTTCTCAAAAGATGACAAGAAAAAAAATAGTATAATTAAAATTCTACGTTTGTCATTGGTTTAGGCTGCCGGATACAACGGATGTGGAGAAATGGAAGGAATCATTCAGCCATGTGATGAGCAATGAAAGTAAGTGTCATCATAATTATACATTCAAAATAGTGGATCTCTGCTAGAACGAGGCAAAGTGGACGTTTAAACATAAAGCAACCGAGCAGAACTTTGACTGATCCTAAGTGTAATTGGTTCTTACAGTCAGGCAGATGCTGGACTCATTAGTTCTCGGCAGCGCTGTTGGTCTCTCTGGGGTTAGAAAAGGCAAAACTGGACAAATGTAATTTCTCTTGTGACGTAAAAACAGCACGATCAAGGGAATATTACCCTCTGATAGACACAATTCT
>JARVLU010000803.1:4824395-4835157 GCA_031762415.1 Simpsonichthys santanae
GGTCCAAGCACAGAGCCCTGAGGAACTCCACAAGTGATATCACAGAGGTCAGATCTAACATCATTTATTTGCACAAATTGTTTTCTCTCTTTCAAATAGCATTAATGGAATGAAAACTTTAGTGTTACCAAAACTTTTCAAACCTTATAGTTTACAAAACATGGAAAATGTAACAAGTAAAGCCTTTTGTTTTCCTTTTAGAAAAACAAATACAAAAATGAAGTTTTAACAAGGCAAAGTAAAAGTCATGAACAAATTGAAGTATAAATTTAACAAATTAAGCTAAGTAGGTGCACCGTTTGCAGTTTTCTGGCCGATCACTGGTTTCTAAAATGTCTGACCTGCTGTTTCTGATTTTAGCCAGTACCAATTTTGTTTTACAAGTGACATTGTCAGGTGTTAACACACCTTCAATTTTCCAATATTATTATATTGAACATCATACCCTTGAATAATATCCTAGAAACAATACAAACTTGTCTGGCCATGAGGCAATGCTCTGAAATTTAGACAACTTTTAAAACTACAAACAAAAAGTAAAATTGGTTTCTAATATAAGTATCGGCCGATCTCCCAAAATTAAGGAAATCAGAGCCGATAAATCAACCATCTGATTAAATCGGTGCCCCCTAAAGGTAAAGCATATCTGAGTGGAACAATTGCAACTTAAACCTTCAAACGAAGTAATTCAAAAGGTTTCAGATTTTGTAAACTCATATAATATTTATGTTGTTATTTACATTCAATTTCTTTATTCCTGCTATTTTAAACAAACAAACAAAAAAAAAAAAATACTTCAGTATGATCAAATTTACGTTTTAGTACTGTAATTGCTTTTCAAGTATGCAAATTTTGAATTACCACTACAATAAATACATACACAACAAAATGAATCAACCTCAACCTTGAGATGCAAAATAGAATATACTATTGACCAAAGTTGTAGTAGATAATTCTCCCAAGATAATATGCATATTTCGATTATTCTAAAGATACAGTGTTACAAGTGCAATGAGAAAAAAACACATTAATAAAAATAAACAATAATAATAAATCAGTAGAACTGTCACTCTCCAAGCACTCTGCATATATTATGTTTTTAATGTGACCACAGAGCACACTTAGATGTGCTAATGTTTATTTCAGCCATATACGCAAATATAGAAAAGTGTCATGTCTTCAAACTTTAGAACTTACTGTTAAAAATACAGTGTGTAATTTAAATTTCAAATACAATCCAAATGACCCTTCAGTAGCTTTGAACATATTTAAATACATTATATTCTCAACAAATATGTAAAGATTTATCATGATAATGTAGTACAAAACGAGACAAGTGTATATTAATGAGATAGCTTAAGTGTTTACTTAGCTCATTGCATCATGATGTATGATTCATAATAACTTAAAGTGACTTTGAATCGCGATCTCGTCTGACAGCTAAGAAAGCAGTTGTGGCATTTCCCTAGGAAAGACGATGACCCCGGTAGCTCTAACGCAGTTTGGCAGCACGCGCTTCTCAAGGTCGACAGACCGCTGCAGCAACAGCAAAGGTTATTTCATTGCACTTAGCCACTGACTCCATTGCATCCTCACACAAGCTCTAGGCTGCTTTCAACAAGCCTGTCCTGCTGAATTCCTTTGTAACATGTTTTTCCTGCACAGCCTGACATTCGTTATGTTCTCTGGGAATGTAAAGCCGTTTCCTTTTTCACTACCGCGAGTGTCTTCTGTAGATTAGAAAAAGTGCATGCTAACAAAACCAAAAAAACACTCAAGTCTAAAACGTAAGAGCAAATTCCCCATCACTTCCTCTCACTGTGCTGTCACTTTGACTCTCCATAATATTTAATAATCTGACTTGATGACTTGAGCCTCATTGAAAAAAAAAAAAAAGAATAAAAATAAAAATAAATAAAAAAATCACAGGGGCCTGAGCTGTGGCTTCAATAAAAGCACTCATGGTGATAGTGAAAATAAGCTTTTCCTGACCTTGGGGTAGATTTTATGAGCGGAGGGGGTGATAGTTTTGTCATCATAAACTTATTGTGATTGCTGCTTTAACAGGATGATGTCCTGACTCTGAAGAGTTTGGAATATACATCCTTCTCTGGTCAATTCCATATCTTTAACCTAGGCCTGAATAGATTTCCTTCAGGTGAAACGAGAAGGTTTGGAGCGTGCCACCGTTCACATCGCGTCTGAAGATGACTGTACGTTGAGAGACAGAGACCATTTGTCTTGAAGCATCTTCCTCCTCTTTTTGCACTCACTATCCATCAGAACAGAGATAAATGATGGAGTGATTGATTCCAAAATGTGCTTTGTGAAAATGCCACCGGCTGACACTGAGCAGAGAAAACAAGGTTATTGCATCATCTTTTCTGTCACTCAAAAAGATGTGATGCTCCTCAATCAGGGGACAGTGCGCAAAATTGGACTGACAGCCACAATAAAACGCAAAATTGTACATAATTTACCAGTTGGATTAATTTACTTTAGACTTTAAAAAAATACTCCAAAACAAAAAGATCTAATTAAATGAACAAACGCTCTAAATACTAATTGGTTAAAACACTCATAATGGGCTTCTGTTTATGACCCTATTACTACAGGTGGCTGGTTTCTGTTTAAAATTCAACTTTTAATCAAACTGCAAACAAGAACAAAAGAAAGGCACACAATATGTTTAAAAAACAGTGAACCAATCAGTTATTATTTATTAGGTAATAAACATGCCAGCCCAAAGTTTGTTCTTTTCCAGCTTTCTTTACTATTCAAAGCTCATCTTCAATCTCCACAGACAATTTAGAAATGAGTTAATGTAACTCAAAAATACAGCCCATTCTTTAGTCCCTGGCTTTTCTGTGCTCAAAGAGTAGTGCTTGTAGGGCTTAACATTTCAGAATTACGTAATATTGAATTAAATTCTTAAAATCAAGCCAACAATGCAGAGAACATTTTGAGAAGCAATGTTTTGTACCTTTTGCTCAAGTTGTCCTACTACTCCAAACTTCATCCACTGAGCTAGGAAACAAAATTAAACACTTTATACAATGATTCCTGGAAAAAGTAAGAAACATGTTGGAATGTAACCACTGGTTGTTAGTTTATTCATTCATGCCTCCTTTATTTATACAGGTTAGTCTCATTTTGTCACTGGGACTCATTTTCAATAGGGACCTGCTTTAGACAGACAACATATACAATGGTAATATACAACAATACCAAGCAATTAAAATAAAATAATAAAAAAAAGTAGTGCTATAACAATCAAATATAGGTGTCAAATACAACAAGGTTAAATACTCAAAACAAGAGCTTTTTTTTTTTTTTTCATTCAAGCTTTATTTAAACTGGTTAGTCCCATTGAGCCCCGAGGACTCTTTTACAAGAGAGACCTGGATTTTAACAGAGTGATGACAACACTTGATAACGACAATAGACATTCACAGATGAGTGTTACAAAATTAAGTTTTGTTTTACAATTGACAACAGAATGATAATTAAAATGGAAAAAAAAAATGTAGCAAAAGAAACAGCTAGATTACGAGGCAGTGTAGAAAACTAAAAACAGGAACACGTCTGCATTGGTTCTTGCCAAGAACTTAACAGATGTTTAAAGCCACTTAGAGAGGTCAAAGTTGAGGGATTCTTTTTTTTTTTTTTTTTTTGCAAGATATTTCAGGAAACGAGCGGAGTTTGCTTAATTTTTTTTTAATGACCTTATCAAATGTTTAATATCCCTTAAAGTTAATTGCCTTTATCTGTTTGTTTTAAACAGCAAAGCTGGGTTTGATAGTATGATGATCTGAAACAATAATTATGTAAAAATAAATAAATAAATACTTTCCCTAAAGTCAGATCACATCAGTATCCATCTTAAATTAGTGTAATAAAAACAGAGAAGTGGTTAAGGTCATGTTCTAATCACTCTTTCAACAAGACTGCAAACCTGCTTAATTAGGAACCCTCAGATTGTCTTAATAAGTCTACAGTGAATGTGTCTGCACCATCTGGGATCACACATGTAGTGGTTTAGAGATGACAGAGTCCAGGATAAACCTGCATCAAGTTTACTGCGTTGAGGCGTTCCGTTTCAGCATCCACAGCCCAAAGCTCTGCACAAAATGCACTCATTACGCCGTCCGTTTGTTTTTTCTACACGTTCAAATAAAGATGCGAACGACTGCCGTACTGACACGCTGTGTGGATTAAAATCAAGCGGTGTTATATTCAATTTTGATGTGTCACTTTTTCTTCAAATTGACAAACGGGAGAGAGTCAAAACCACATTTGCTGAAAGCTTTCATGCTACTGTCCTCCACAGCGCTATCAAAGCTGAGCGGAGAAGAAAGAAGGAGACGCTGCTTTTTAAAAGTGGGAGGTTTAGGTTGTCACAGCATGGTGACATTTTGTGTAGAACATCATTATGATAATGAACATTCATTCTCTGTCGTGCGCACCCTTCCTTTTAATGTACTTTTCTGAAGGTAACGGTGTCTGACAGTCTTATTTATTGCATTCCATAGCAGGGCTATTTCTGGAAATCACTTAAAACATTCAGCTCCAGAGAGTATCACTGGAATTTATATCAAAGCACCTTCCTGCAATGTATTACTGGGTGTTATGGGAAATAAAGTGCGTTGAAAGTAATAACTTTTACAACTGTCTGCCTGCTTAGTCCCCTTTGTTGATTCTGAAGAAGAATGATTGCATGCTTTCTGACTGAAATATGACGGATCTTAAAAATTAAAAGCACAAACATGAAGCAATAGAGCACAATGCCTCAAAATGAGCTGAGCAGCCTGCTTAAATCTACCATGAAATAAGGTATTCATTCTCTGATTGCATATGTGCCACTTATTGAGGGATTGGGCCACTGCTGCACCTTAACAACCTGTAATGTTTCAAAGCCAGTGCAATTGTATGGCACTGATGCATGACAATATTATCATTTAAAAAGCCCCCGTGCACTCATCTTAGCAAAGAACAAATGACAGCTACGCTCACCTCTGGAGAAATGAGAATTCATTGAATTCACACCAGGAGATCTTTAACAAAAGCTCCTGTGCTGGACTCAAATCCTCTAAAATTACAAGTTCTTTCAAGCGAAATAATTAAACGACTCCCCCTTACTGCAGTTGTAAAACTTAAATGCATGAGTAAAATCTACAAAGTAGCTTCCACTGAGACCAGTATGGTAAGATCTTGTCCTCTAGGTCTGGTGTGCAGACTGATCCCTGAACACGGTCACACACAATGACAAACAATACAAATTTATTTTACATTTGTAACATGCCATCTGCCTACCACTGCTTCCCAGTTACCATAGTAACACATGCAAAAGAAACACCAGAAATTAAGCATCCTTTATGAAGTCCTAGTCAACATAAATGGCAACGCTTTACAAAAATGCAAGAAAAACAGACTAAATATTTAAATTGATCATTGCAGTCATTTTGATTTCTTACAAAAAAATGCCTTTTACATTTCATTATATTTGTTTTTACATAATTAAAGTATAACATCAATATTTCTGCAGTTTCCATCTATGACCACGATAAAATAAAGTTTACTTGACATAATTTTGTTATATTATTCATAATTTAAAGAAACAAAGCAGTGGAGGACAAGATGAGAATTGTCTAACAAAGCTGAGTGATGTCCTGTGGATGGATTTTTTTTTTTATTTATTTTTTTTTATTTACATATATTTATTTATTGAAACTGTCCAGAGGACCTGACTTAACATTGTTAGATTTTTCTACCTGGGTTATTGAGCGTGCATCAGAATGGCAGCAATAATAAACATGAGATTCAGAATAACCTCCCAAGAAACATTTACAAGTGAAAATGAGATGCAGCATAAATGAGCAAACAGGAACAAGCTACACATGAGTATGTGTAGGAGATAAAATATGCTATCATACCAAAAAAAATAGTACATGGCATGATAATAGTGCTATGCATTCTCATTTTCAATACGACAACTTTGTGATTTCTGTAATTTCAACATAAATGTTCAAAGTGTTAGCTGCACATCATGGAGGAACATCAACTACACCACCAGAAATACTTTGGTGGAGGTGACATTGTTCTTGTGGTGAGAGATCAGTCTTTGTTTTGTCACATAGAACACATTATTTTCCACTATGATCTGCAGCTAGATAAATAAATGATAAATAATAAATAAATAAACAGCTAGCTCCTATACATGTTTCTTTATTTGTTTTTGTCTGGAAAAGGAGCTATTAGTATTTTTGTGTGTTGACATTGTATAAAGCTTCCTATTGATTCTGAAGCATCTTGTTAAAAACAAACAAGGCACAAACAAGCAAAAAAAAAAAAAATCACTTTAAATGGTTTTACAGAATTTGTGAAAATTTGAATCAAGTTAAATCATCACTAACATTATCAGTAATTTCCTGATTGCAAAAATATAATAGGTGTAATATCCATCTTACTGTTGTTCAAAGGCTAGTCTTTCATATTTTATTTTATTTTATTTTATTTATTTATTTATTTATTTTTTTTGGGAAAAAAGTACTACTTGTAGTTGCAAACATACAATGTATTTTTATGACAGTATAAATAATAATAATAATAATAATAATAATAATAATAATAATAATAATAAAAAGCAATACAGCAACAGCAAAAATATAAATACATTGATCTTAATTCAAGCATTTGTATTCTAATCTCTAAAGAACAAGTGATACATTGATTACACTTAATACCAGTTTTTATTGCCTTCAAGTAAAGTGCAGCCCTATTGTTAAAGGGCAGATGGAGCTGAAAAATGAGAGTTGTGAGAGATGTTGTCAGAAGCTGCACCTGCACACCGAGCTGAATAATGCACTCAGACCACAAGGACACCTGCTGTAGCCCGTACATCTGGGCATGCACGGACACACAAACACACACACACTCATGCACAGACATAAGGGGAGAGCCATGGGCTTGGATGAAACGCAAATTCAAGCATAAAACATGTAAAAGCAGACCAGCTCTAAAAACGACACAGATGCTTATGAAAGTGTGCATGTAAAGATATGTTCAAACACACCTGCTGTGCTGAGATAAATGCTTCTAATTGGAGGTTGGAGGCAAAATTGCAAATCATCTGTCACACGGAGAGGAAGACAATTTTATTTCAACATAACTCGTCACTTGCTTAATTTCTGTGGTGATCCAGTATGTGTGCAACCCACATACAAAACAAGCTTATTCTCTTAAGAGGAGAACAACAGGGAGCAAATAGAGTTTGTTTGATCAAAACAGACCCTCGGTACTTGGCACAACTTCACAATTATGTTGCTGGTATTTAGCAATGTTGTTGGATAAAACTGGAACGGTAAACAAGCTGATTTTACCCGTTTCCTTTTAAAGGAAATCATGTCATGTCAGCTGGAAGCAAAACAACATCTCCAAAGTGATCGCAGATTCAATTATTGATAGCTTTCACCGTTGAGAAGTCATCGCTTGGTTGTCGAGCACAAAACAAACACAGGGAGAGGGAAGGGAGGATCTTTCATAGTTTCTCTGTTGACAATTTCAAAGCAATTACATGAGAGTGAGCCTTGGCGAGGGACTGAGAGGAGGCTAAAGATGGTCTTATTGTTTCTCAAAGAAGATATTTAAGATGAGTTTTTTTCCAAGTTTGAAAAAGGAGCAGGGAGTTAGACATGCAAAGTAAATCAAAATTAACAAAAAACAGCAATTGGTTAGAATGAGACTTTTTGCGTAATCCTCCACTCGTGCTTTTGGTGTTTGTCTGAAAGTGAAAAGTCCAGATCATCAATACTAGATGATATCTTTGGACTGAGCAAGATCTGCTCGTCTGAACAAGGACATGTCTCTACTGGCATCCACAAAACCCATTTCATATAATTCAACTGTGTTACTCTGTAACTAAATTAAATGTTACTCTTTATTTACTCATTTTCTGCAACATGTTATGTTACTTCACATGGAGGCAGAGCTAAAGCCTTATAGGTAATAAAAATGTGTCACTGAGGAGATGTTTTATCTTAACTAACTTTGAATTGAATTTGAGTACAAGCTCTCGCTGTAAAACAACGAGTAAAACAAAATCACAATACAGATTAATGTCCAATATTATACAAAATACTTTAAAGTTAATATTGTTTAATGCATTGTTTGTAAAAGTTAAAACTTCAAAGCATCAAACGTTCCTCAAGAAACCAATACAGAAGGAGTTAAATATTTGGTGTTTATAGAATTACACAGATATAGACACTCAGAGACTTATAAATACTTTACATCTGCCTTTGGAATAACACCAGGGCTTAATATGAGCTGGATCCTGCTGGAACAGGATCCGGGAACTCTCTTATTTTGACCTGTTGCATTCTGGTATCTGTTTGCTGGATCCAGTAACTCTCAGGTTTATTACTACTGAAGTTATGAACAATTTGACTGCCTTGAATGACAAAATAATAATAATAATAATAATAATAATAATAATAATAATAATAATAATAATAATAATAAATAACTATATTTTATGTGTAATCTAAAATGTTATGTGTAATCTAAAACAAATTACCTGAACAATCATTTTACATTTTACATTGTAAAAGTTAAATTCTTTACAGTTTATTTTATTTTATTTTATTTTTTTACAATTTTTAAGATCTTTAAAAATCTTTGCACAAGAAACCAGTACAGAAGGATACATATTTATTTATTTATTTATTTTATTTTTATTTTTAATAACTACATAGATATAAGACGCTAAGAGGTTTATAAAGACTTTGAGTCCCATTTGGAGCAACATGTGGTCCACGGCCGTCACAGTCATGTCACTAATGGTCCTGACGATCTCCAAAAACCTGACTCTTCACCAAAGAAAATAGACGGCTTTGTAGTTAGCGCTGTGTCGTGGATCTTTGTCTTAATATTTAAAGCTAAGTTTTTTTAAAATGACAAAAACCTTCAGAAGATGGAGTCACTGGAACCATTACTTATTTGACAGAGCCATCTAATTTCTTCTGCAAATGTACAATGATAATATTTTTAAAAAGTCAAGCAGGTTATTACAATATTCACTTAGCTTTAAGCACAACAATTTAAATGGTGCAGTGCTAGAAAAACTCTTATTATGTTTGGCTCAAGAGCTCATTTACTGCATGAACAACTAATAAAACACTTCCCTTTAGGTCACTTAAATTACTCCTAATGAGCTAAAACAAAACATATTAACCAAATATTTCACATGTAGTCATATATAGAAAATGTTAACACGTAATTACTCAATATGTTACAAAACCACATGGAAAATGCTAACAAAATATGGATTTTTTTTATTCACATGTGAATTATTTGTCTTTGTTGTTACAAATCCACATGGGGAATGTGTGTTTAACATGTGCTCCATAAAAATAAATAAATAAATAAATGAATAAGTAAATAAATAAATAAAAGATAATTAAAAATGTTACCAAATAATTCAACATGTGAAAATTGACTAGTAAAAACTGCCAATTTCCACAAAGGCCCTACTATAAAGTTAAAAAAATAAATAAAACAAAATAAAAAAAATATTATAAGCACACAGTTATCAAAACTGCAATTAGCTACAGTTTAAAATTCAAACACAAATAAATAACACAAATAATTACAGGAGCGGAGCGCTGGTCCCATGTGGTCCAAAGGCACCTTTTGTGTTTAGTTTTTCCTTTGTCCTTTTTATGATTTTGTATTTCTTTGTACATGTTGTTGTTGTTGTTTTGGAATAATAGGAGATATTTAGTGATTGTTTTTACACCTTCCTGATGCAACCTGGGTTCAAACCTGCAGCCTCAGGATTACAGGTGTGTATGTGCTGATCTCTTTGTTTCTTTATATCTTCATCATTTATTTACTCAAAAGGCCAAATATAACAAATATTGCACATCAAAGCAATAGCTTGTTTTAAAATAAAAGAAGTAAAATCACATTTCCTGTAAATTTAAGATTTCTGGTTGCAAGTCATATTGAATATATTTCAAATTTGTAACACTTTCCCCCCAATTCCACTCATGCAGGGATTATTTCAACAACACATTTAGACTATGTCTTTATAAAAAAAAAAATAAATAAAAAAATCCCTGATAAAAGAATATTATAGTTTGCAGTGAAAGCTGCCATTGATGCCGGGTCTTGTCCTTGAAATCACTGGAGCAAGCAGAGACAATTTTGTGCAAAGCTGATGTCTTTTCAGTATTCTGACAATAAAATTATATATTTCAGACAGATCAAAAAATTAATGGTAATTGTAACATAGCTAAGTTTCAGCTGTGCGTCCCCACATGATCTAGAAACATATGACACTTTATTTATTTTATTTTATTTTTATGTCAGCTGCTACCTTCTTCTGGGGTCACCACAGCAAACTAACTTGCACATATTTGCTACCACAGCCCTCTGTGTGGAGCAGAGAGCTGCTATCTAGGGCTCCTGGGGAAGCAGATGGTGAGGGTAAGGGCCTTGCTCAAGGGTCCAGAGTGAGGCAAATGAAGTAGGAGGCAGGTGTGGGTGTCTCACCTTTCCCACCCACATTTTGACATTGTCAACCCAGGGATTGAACCAGAAACCTTCCGACCCCATGCCCACCTTCTCTAAACCACCACTCATCAAATAGATGACATATATTTTGGAAAAAAGTAAAACTTCAATTCAGAGAGAGAGAGAGAGAGAGAGAGAGAGAGAGAGAGAGAGAGAGAGAGAGAGAGAGAGAGAGAGAGAGAGAGAG
>JARVLU010000803.1:5095683-5106731 GCA_031762415.1 Simpsonichthys santanae
ATGTATGTGCATTTTTTATTTTTTTTTTTTTTTTTTTTTTTTTTTTGTTCAGTGCCCTGAGAACTACTTTTGGGACATGTTGCTATAGAAATAAGCTGAATTAAATTGAATCACACATATGTGAAGACAAATACTTAGCTAACATTGAATTATAATAAGGATTAACAATGATGTGATGCAATAACAATATTTCACAAAACAAAAAACAGGTGCACTTTTTTTTTTTTTGTTAAAATTCTACAGCGTGAATAAGGACTCTTTATTCTTAAAAATAAATATTTTTTAAAAACGTAACTAATCTCTGACCAATAAGTTTATGGTGTAAATTTAAGTGAAAATATGTTTGGCGTAAGTCTTGGAAAACCAGTGTTCTGATAATGATCTAAAACAAACGAATGAATGAATGAATAAAAGTTGTGCATAAAAAAAAAAAAAAAAACACTAAACAAAAACATATGTTTATGTATTTTTTTTATTTTTTATTTTTATCGACCAGTACAAAACAATGAACATTAAAGGGATAATGTATACTTTTAAGATGGGTTGCATGCATATTCATGAGCAATCAGTGAAGTGGTTTACCTGGAGTTGACAGGACATTACATGCAAGACAAGAACGTTAATCAGGTAAACATAAATAAAAATATAAATACAGTAAATAGGTAAATGGTGTCAAAACAAGCATAAATTGTGGAAAATTGGCAAGGTAGTATTTGCTAAAACAGCTTGGAAAGTATCTGCTTCAGTGTTTTAGTGCTGGTCTCAGTTAGATGACTTCCCCATTACAATTTTCATCAGATTCCAAAAAACTGTGCTCACTCTGATGGCTGAAACTTACTTCTTCTAAGTACTCCATACCCCATTAATAATACTGAATTGTACTTCATGTGAGTCATAAGCTGCCTTTTGACCATTGCAGGCTCTAAATGTTATCCAAGTTCAAATAGCATGTAAAACCTTCAGGCTACAGCCATATCCAGACCCCCTGTGAAGAAAAGTTCTGCAAGGATTCAAAGAAACATGGTTCAACATTTTAGTAGCACATGATGGGTTCAGTTCAGTGTATTCATTTGTTCCTTTTTGTTTTCAGCATTTGCTTTATACACTGGCTTCTCTGCCCTTTTCACCCTGGACAAAAGGCATACAAATAGTCATTTTGTCTTGGCTAATGTCCTGGTTAGAGAAGTGTTCACCAACACAAGGGCGGCTGTGGCTGAGTGGTTAGAGCAGTCGTCATCCAATGCAAGAATTTAGGTTCAAATCCACCAGCAGTCACATGTCGAAGTGTTCCTGGGCAATACACTGAACCCTTTGTTGTCACCGATGTGTGTCCCATTGCTGTATGAATGTAATCTAAAATAACTGATTAGTCTCTTTAGAATGATTTGTTCAATTAGCCTTGTAGAGATCTAGTATAGTGCTGAGTGAATGAGGGCACAGATTGTGTTTTAAAGCACTGAGTATCTTGATAAGTTGGAAAGGCGCTATATAAGTATAGTCCATTTACCTAAGAATGCAGACCACATAAAGACTCAAATAAGAAAAGTGTTTAAAATAAACAAAACAATGTGACAAAGAACATGTATATCTATGAAGAGAAACGGTCAGGGTAAAGAACAGAAGACTGAAGATGAGTGTGTAGAGAGCTCAGAGAATAGACTGGCTGAGTTGACTTGAGTAAATGGCAACAGGAAAGAGGTGCAGGTACAAAGGGCAGAACTAAGTATCAGTAGCTAACCTAGGGAAAGTATTCGGGCATTGTATGAAACACAGAGTAGAACAATCTGGATACTCTCTCCGTGCATGTGAGGGTTTTTCTCCAGGTACTCTGGTTTCCTCCCATAGACCAAAAACATGCATGTTAGGCTGATTGGTAACTCTAAATTGTCCCTATATGCGAATGGTTGTTTGTCTCTGTGTCCCTGTGATGGACTGGAGACCTGTCCAGGGTGTACCCCACCTCTCGCACAGTGATGGCTGGACATGGGCACCAGTGACCCCCACATCCCAAAAAGGAAGAAGCGGGTAAAGATAATGGATTGAAAACACAGATTGTGACAAATAAACTATTTTTTAAGAGCTGAGACAGGGTTTTATACAAGTCATTAAGTTTCAACTTGAATATTAAAGGAAACTGCTGCAGTATTAGACATCACAGTAGGTGGGGATTTACCACTGAGGAAACTCAGCATGGAGGCTGATTACATTGAGTGCAATATTTTAAATGGGGGGGTGGGGGGGGGGGGGGTGTTGTGGCTATTAAGTTCAAGTGACAACTGAATCCCGTTTGATAAGACACTTACATTGTATTGAACTATCAATCAAAAGCTTCTTCCCTTTTCTATTAAACTGCATGAAGCCAAAGGAACCAACGCCATTAACCTCATCATGAGAACAGATGTAATCACTGCTTCATCTTCTAATAAAAGAAACATACATTTAAATTAAGGTTTCAAATTAAAAACGAAAAAAAAAAAAAAAAAAAGGAAAAAAAAATATATATGTAAAATCAACTAATGTTACTATGTGTGGGGAATATCAGTAATGACTTTAGGCTAGCCTATCACTACATTCATTTCTGTTAATTTATGTATTATGTAGTTATTGTTCACTCCAAATGGTGAGGACACATACTTCTTATTACCTGCAAAAATTCAGAAATTATGAATAAATACTTTGTATATTATATTCAAGCAATCATTGTGTGATATAATTGCATTTGGGCCAAAAAAAGCCGACCTGGCCCCAGCCTGTAGCCATCATTTCCAAACCCGACCCAATGTATTAACAGTAATTACAGGTCCGAACCCGAAAACACCTGTTATTTTTACAATTCTTAACGGTCGGCAGACATGCAAAGCTGAGTAAAAGGTGGCAGAAGAATTGAGCTGAAGGGGTGTTTGTCCTTTCATGGCCATCAAAGCGCATTAAAGCCCTGCTTCTGCTTGCATTCTGCATTATTCAGACACATACTCTGCTCTGACATGTCGGATATTTTGGGATATCACCTGTCTGAGTCTTTGGCCGTTCGCGTCCGCTGAATGTCCATTTGTGGTCTGATGGTTTGGTTTACTTAGTTTCAAATCACTGTTTACATCATAGTATGCCCTTGACTTGAAAATGTTAAAATGGCAGATATTGCTTAAAGTCACTGTTTTAAGAAGACAGAAGATGGACACGGACACAATAGAAAGGAAGAAGGAAGGAAATGAAGGAAAGTACATAAATTGACAAGTACAATCCCAAAGTTGGTGACAGCAATAATACATCAAGAGTCATGGGTAATGAAGAAATCAAAAAGAAGAATGATGAAAGGTTGTGAGTGCATTATTTAATACCTCCCAGAAGTTTAAGCTGAAAGCAATATAACCCATGGATAAGGCCAGGGTCACCCAAACCAGCCCTAAATATAAGATTCTTGAAAAGAGGGACATTTTAGGTCCAGTATTAAAGGTAGAAAGAACATCTTCTTCCCCAACACTTAATGTGAGCTGGTTTCACAAGGGATGCAGCTCATAACTGAACCCTCTCTCTCCATTATTAGTTTTGAAATGCTGAAGCACCCACAACAAACCTCCAGTCTTGTCTCTTTGACTACAGTGTACAGAGAGGCCAAATCATTGTCCAATAGCTTCAACTAGGTAGTCCTTGTTTTACCTCTAATAATATATACATAATTCTAAAGACACACAAATATCAAGTTTTAAGGAAGAAAAGCATGTAAATGACACATCAACTTATAAAAAAAACACACAAGTTGTGATTAGATAAGTGGAAACAACTTACTGAGTAGGAAGAAATGGGCCCAGAAGCAGTAAAGTTACCAGTGAAAATGACTGTCCACAAACAATGTATAACCAGGACTGGAGTGGAATAGACTGCAGAAGTGAATATACATTGAAATAAAAAGGGCATTTTAATATCAAAAGCCAATAAACAACAATGGAAATGTGCAAAATATGGCATAAATATGAAAATGATAATTAAATTCAAGTTTTTATGTTAAGTCTGTAAGGTCATACTAAATGGTTTGTTCTTAGTGAAAATTAAAGTAAGTGGTGGTACAAAGGTCAGGGAAGGTGGGCCTGTGATCAGAAGTTTGCCGGTTCAACTCCCCAGACCGACAACATCAAAATGTGGATGGGATTGGCGAAGATGCACAGCTGCCTCCACCCTCATTTGCCCCATCTGGGCCCTTAACCTCCACCGTCTGCTCCCCTGGGTGCCCTAGATAGCAGCTCTCTGCTCCATCCGGAGGGCTGCGGTAGCTTGGTGGTCTGTAGTTACATCAGGAAGGGCATCCGGCATAAAAAGAATTGACAAGTCTTTGTGCGACAGTTCACTGTGGCGACCCCCTGACGAAAGGAGCAGCCGAAAGAAGAAAAAAAAAAAAAAAAAAAAACCAAGTGAAAATTAATTTGAACATGAACTTTGTCTGCTCAGTGAATATCAGCAAGGTCATGTAGTCCCTATCTCGGCTGGAATAGGTTGACAGATGGGTGCACTCTGTAATTTATTGAAGTCGCGAGCAGAGCTATGAGCAAATGTTATCATTATTGTGCCCTGTTTACCGAACCAGTGGCACACTACTCTGTCTTTCACTGGCAGAAGTGAATAAAGGACAGCTGTTAGGAGATGTGATGTTTATCTACAGCAAACAGGTGTAGAGCAGAGCTGACAGCAGCAACACTTACGCCTCACAAGGGATGGACTCGACCAAGACAAATGGAATTATGTCTTTTTTTTTTTCTTCCCATTTTGTCAAATGCCTTATCTGTTTGGATCAATGCAGCTTTCTACTACCTGAGGGGAGCACCAGCAAGTGTGAGTGCAATCATTGCAAGTAAAAGTACTAATTGGAATCCTTCCTTTGAGGAAACCAAAACCTTCCTACAAAATGTATAAAAGGGGATGCATAAGAGATCAGAGTCTGAAGCTATACATTAAGAGTGCTACTGTGTGTTTTTCAGTCCATCATTGACAAAAAATGTCACATTCATTATTAAAATGTTCACTTTGGATACAGTTGGGCTGTCTGTAAAGCAGATTTGGTGGCGTTATACAAACTCTTAACAAATATGAGGTAATTTATGCATTTAATTTATGGTAAACTGAACATTAAACATATCCAACCTTCAATGTTTCACCAGTTTTGTTTTCTTTTTTTTTGTCCATTACACACTTCAAGTGGTAAATATATGTCATTATGTCCATTCTGACCACATTTTGATTGCAAACTGTTACAGTAAATACTGTAGGAGATTCACACATGATACCAACTTCATTTGATGTTAGCTTAGATGGATGTGCATGAGTGAATTGGAGCTTGTACAACAACAAACCATTGAGTCATTTGAACAAAGTAGCAAAGCCAGTTGTTTTCTGAGAAGTCAACAATCAGGTGACCCACAATTTGAATACATGTATGAATGGCTTAATATGATTCAGTTTGTTTTTTATTATGATTTAATACAAAACTGATGAAAACAATACCAGTTGTGCATTGAGCACTTGTGTCTTTATTTAATAAAGTTATTTTTTTTCTTGTTTGTTTTTGTTGTTGTTTTATTCTTATCTCAATGATTTAGTTTTAATTATTTTAAGCAATACCACTGTTGACATTTAGGATTTAATGCTCATTTATTCTGACATATGTTTTTTTTTTCTTTTTTTTTTTTTTTTTATTCATTTATTTTATTTATTGCTTTATTTCATGTTTAATTTTATGGTCAGCAAACACTAAACATGTATTATATATGACTGTCTGAAATTATCTAAAACTTTCTCACTTTTTTTTTTCAGATCAAGTCTAATTAAATACCTTTTTTTTTTTTTCTTCTTATTTGTAATTTTACTGGAAATTATGCTTTTAGTAATAATAATAATAACAATAATAATGATGATAATAATGATAATAATAATAATAATAATGATAATATAATAATAATAAAAAATGCATAAACCAGCCTGGTTAAAAACAAAAACAAACAGAAAAACTAAGTTTTAGTATTATTATTTTTTTTTTAAATCTGAAAAAAAAAAAAAAAAAAAAAAAAAGCAACAAGAAAACATTGCACAGCATTTACACAATTTTACAAAGTGCAAACAAAAAATATTTGTTGTTAAAATATAAATATAAAAAAGTAGAACATCAACATACATTTAGAATAATTTACACCACATAAATCTAGATTACCAAATACAAAATCAAACTGCACATATTTATTTATTTATTTAACCAATGATGAAGCTAGAAACTGTTGTTTACAGTATAATCACTGTGTTATCAGTGTCTAGCCATGAACTTCTGTGCCATTTGATTTGACCTTTGCATTTTCTTGAATTTCTTGCCTCTTTTCATGCTGTTTAGTGTGTGTGGGTGTGTGGGTGTGAGCGCGTGCATGGACACACACGTGTGACAGCACACAAGCAGTGACAAACACGCATTCTCACCTCATTCATTCACATTAGTTGCTTTTCACCCATCTTATGCAGAATGCCTCCATTTCCAGGTGTAAATTTTTTCATTATAAGGGGAATTGAAAAGAAGATGGGAACTACTTTTTTTTTGCCTTTCTCATGATGAGTTCATGCATTTCAAGAGGAGCTTTGTCACCCAGGAATTAGCACTCCATGCAGGCACGCTCAGCTCTCCAAGGCAGTCTTTACATAATATGAGCCTGGGAGAGTTAGAAAGAGAAGATTAAAAAAATAAAAATAAAAAAATGACCATATTAGTAAAATGTTAAATAAACCTATTTTAGTCCCTGTTTACACGAGAACAACATCTGGAAATGTTGGTGTTTTTCAATGTCTGTTGGGATGAATACACCAAAAAAAGATCAGGTTTATGTGGAAAAGCTTTATTTTAATATCAGACAGGGTTGCCAGATAAGAAACATTGCCAGATAATAAATGACATGTTGTACTGTCACTTTAGAATTATAGTATTTTGACCCAAACCGACATATGTGCTGAGTGAGACTGTTGTAAGATGAGGTGTGTTGTGTTTGGTGAACATGTGCACAGGAAGGTGGGGGACACAATGTGCATGTTATATGGCAATACTGGGCCGCTCAACTGCATGCATCATGATTGCATTGTCTGCATGAATGGTGAATACAGAACTTCTCTTCTGACCTAGGATGTTGTTGGTTTTGTTCATCCATGTTGAAAAAGGGGTATAGCACAAAAATACACTCAGCTCTCTTCCATTTAATGAAACTGTTAATGCAAAAAAAATAAATAAATAAAATAAAAAGTCAAATACATTATTCAATATTTTTTATGTTTTTATTTTTTATTACTTGTTTTTATTAGAACAACATCAGTCTTTAAAATATTTGGACATTCAAAGTTGCAATCCTTCATGCTTTCTGAATAACCCTGAATCCGAGGACATAATACATTTTAAAACTGTGGTGAAGATTCTCAGTCATACAGGTCATGCTCAAACCAGAAAAGTTAAATAAATAAATACATAAATAAATAAACAACTAGACCTGCTCTGAAGCTGAAAACCTTTAGCTTCCCATCCAGGAGGCTTTATCAATTAAAAATAATAATAATAATAATCTCCATGGAGTTTCAAACTTTATAGAACTGCATGTGAGACCTGGTTTGCATATTAGACTGGAACTACTTGTCGTGCATAATGGAGGGTTGTTGGACTCGTTGTTTGTCTGGCTCATGAGAGAGATGTTTTGGTCACATGCATAAAGGTGGAAATTGGAGTGGAGCTGACTGGGAATCAGACCTAATTCTGCACTGTAAGGTTTTGAAAGTTGAAATCTGAAACCTCATGTTAAAGAACAAAACTGAACAGCTTTAAGTAAATGGATCATCAAGATCAGGTTCACTTAAAAGAGCCGTTTATCCCATCTCTACACCAAATGATACACTAATGTTAAACATGTAACACAGTTACTAAGGAGAGCTCGGGTAGGAAACCTCACATGAAGGTAAAAGGAATATCTGCAGACAAGCAAGTACATGTTTGACATGTTCACATGTGTTATCATGACATAGCCGCCATCCATGGGTGCATGAAACCAGGACAATAGAAGGGGGTTCATATTCAGCAAATGGCACTATTTATACATGCACACTCACCCACACACACAAAATACTTTGCTGAGAGTAAAAGCTATGATTAATATATTTTTTCATGCACACATAGATTTGCTAAAAGGTGCCTGAGTCATCAAAAAGCTGCACAATAATATTCTATTGTCACTCTAACAATCAGATTGTCTTCGTGTTTGGCAGAGTAATTAGCCACCCTGATCTGACATGAATGCACAAATTATAAATCTGTTGAACACAGTTCTCAAAACTCACTTTTATTGAAAAAGGGCACCAACTACAGTGCAGTTGACAGTTTTAGAACAAAATGCATAAAATCAGTCCTTTTTATTGAATGTTTCTTTACTTCCTGTGGTAGACCCTCATATTAACTTTGGTCAGCCTAATCTATAGATGCAGGGTGGGTTTTACAATTGTCTGGCATTGACAATATGCTGGGGGAAAACGGGGACTGCTTTGTGGATTTATCTTTGACTCCCACGCAGTTCTTGGCTTCTAATTTTCTGATAAGAGCAGAACTCAAGTTCTCCTCCTAAAAAGACAGAACATGAAACTGAAATGTGCAGTTGCAGCAAAATGAAAGTCCATAACATAAGACCACAATGAAAGCTCAAAAATCAACCCGATGGTATTTTACTTCACTACATTTACTGTTAAAGGATTGAGCTCCGAGGCAATATTTGTGGTGTTGATTTGGGGAATTATATTTCACCCACTGTTATGTGTAAAAGTCTTCTGAACCCCAGTGGCTCAACCTCCAAATCTGCCAAAAGCACATGGTCACTTTCTACCCTGACTAGTTCTTATCTTGGAGTACAGGCTTTTCTTACGTTGACAAAATCCAGACAGATTAGCCCGACTAGGAGTTAAACGAGTCACCTTCAAAGCCACAAAGATCATAATCTATTAGAACTGTGCGGAGGGTGCTCGAGAGTAAGATGAGCAGTTCTATGTTGGGGAGAGATCATAACTTTTTTTTTTTTTTGATCAGAAATGGATATGTTACAGAAAAAAAAAATGATACTGAAAATAAATGGTACTGAAAAAAAATCTAAATGATTAAAACAAGAGGTGTCACAAGATCTTTGTTTGTTTTGGTCAAATATATTTTATATAATACATGTTGTTTTGGACTATGCAAAATCTGTTAATATAAAAACATCATGTACAGGGATTGTCATATGTCATGTGTACAGTTTCAGTGAGGTTGTATGTTAAAACTTTTGTGTACTTTCAGTGACAGACGTTGAGCTTTGAGACAGGCGAGGCACTGACTGTCTGGAATCGGATGCTCACATATGAATCCAAAATAGAAGCTTATATTTCAATTTAGCCTTTATTTCTTCCTTTCTCTAATACTTTCTGTTTCGACTGGAGATCTAGTTTAGAAAAATAAAATCCTTTAGTTTTGAGATATGATCTTCCATTTTGTCAAAACAAATTTTAAATGAGTGTACCATTTAAAGATTTGATTCACCCCCGCCCTTCAGTGTAACAGAAGAACGCACAGCGACTGCACCTGCTTCATTGTCCCTATGGGGCAGCAATGCCCCCTATAGGTGCAGCAAGGTATTTTCTGCATCACCCTGTGGATTTTCTGTGTACATTTGACTGATTAGAAAGATATGTCACGTGCGTTCATTCAATATATTAGACAGACTGTAGAACATCAACATGTGTAGCACGTATCATCAAACATGTATATTGGTGATATAAAGAGAGACAGCAATGAGCATGCTCCAACTACCTACTTCATCTATTGTAAGTGACACAGCGCCCCCAAAGGTGAACCAGAGCACTACACTCGACCTCATTCCACATTTCTTCCATGTGTTTGAAGAGGCAATGAGTAAATTATGCGATTATGATCATTGAAGTGTTGACATAATGCAGGAAACTGTTTTTATTGAAGTGTTGAAATGATGCAGGAAACAGTCTTATAGAATAGTCAAGTGGTCAAATGTATTTTATCTTATTAATATTTTCCTTGTCATGAGCACAGGTGTGGCACTGCCTCACCTGCCTCCCTTGACTGCACGTCACTGTGTAACTTTTACATTTGAGGTTTTATTTTTATTTGAGGTTTTATTTTTGTTTATTAAAATGTTTGCAAGACAATAAAAAAATTTAAAAAAAAGTTTGGATCAACATAATACTCAAAGATGGCCAAATGCAAAACTCCTGGACAATGAACATCCGACCACAAATCAAATTGTGATACTTCAATGGTCAAAAGGGCTCCCATTGTTGTGGTATTATTGGGTTTGAATTGTCTTTTGCTAGTGTGGTCGCAATTATTCAAATGAAATTGACCTAAAAAGCCTGTTTAGCTGAACCATCCTGGAACATGATAATTAACAATTTAAAATTGGATCAAGCTGCTCAAATAGAAACTGAAATGTAATATGGTTCAAAGTTTTTAGAGGTTTAAAGTCTGTGTACTTTTTTTCTTTCATTAATTTGCTTGACATACCATGTTTCTATCAAATCATGAGTAGAAAAAGAGGTAAATAGCATTGTGTTGTGTTGCCAAATGTATTTAGCTTATGCTGATGCAATAGGGCAGTCCACTTAACAAGGTAAAAAAAAAAGTGTGGGTTAAGGATTAACAGCAGTTGACATGATTGGTACTTGGTGAACGCATCAATCTAATACACTAACTTGTGACAAGTGCATGCTTACAAACTGCATTAAGCAAAATAAGAAAGAGGAATGATTATACCTTTTGAACGATTTTATTTAACACAGAACAAAACCAATGTGTCATTTTAACTGCAGTAAAAACATTTAAGTAAAATTTGTCTGATGAAAAAAGGTGCATTAGACCTAATAAAGGAACATCTGATCATTTCAACTGCAGTTTGTCTTCAACTCTAGTTAAAATAATGTCTAGTCAACTTGTAATGGGTCAACAACAGTGAACAATATTTTAACTTCCTGACACCATTTTCAAAACTTGGACC
>JARVLU010000803.1:5108898-5120227 GCA_031762415.1 Simpsonichthys santanae
TTTATAAGTTTGTTTGCAAAAACGAACATAGTTGAATGATAAGATATTTATGTTGTGCCACTTTCTGCAAAGTTCATAAATCATGTCACACACATTTTAAAACAAGGACATTTGACATTGGAGAAATTTAAATTCATGCATACATGGATCTTTCTGTTCAGAAAACCCACAGCTCAAGCAAGTAACTTCCCAGAAAGAGTGGCTAGCTTATCTTTACACAAAGACATACGTATATGAACATGTGCAATTATCTGATTGGTCTAAGAAGGAAAGTTTCTGCGATTTTAGCCCCGCCCTTTCTTCGTTTTCTTCGTTGGTGCTCAGACTTGGGCCAAGTCTCTTGGCACTGCATGTCCTCGCCAGGAGTGGGCAGCACCTGTAAGGGAAGAACACACCTGCTCCCACTCTTTTCTCCAATTGATTTAACTATTATTTATACAGGTTAATCCCATTGAGTCTCGGGGACTCATTTACAAGAGAGATCTGATTTCTTAACAAAGCATGATAACAACAGTGGACAATCGTAAAAGAAAGCATACAAATTGAGCAGAACAAGTGAAAGAAAATGGTGTAAAAAAGAAACAACAACAGCTACGATGTAGAAAACAAGACAGGAACATGTCTGCGTTGGTTTTTGCCAGGAACAGGATGTATGAAGGCAACAGACCAAGACGTTATTTAAAGATGAAAATGTACTAATGGGAGAGTGTGTGTGAAGTTAATGATGACCAGTTAACCAGTGAATACAGGGTGCAGTGGTGGATGCAGTAGCTACAGCCAGTTATGAATCTTAGTGCACCATGATAGACAGCATCCAACATCTGCAGGGTGCTTGTGGGGGCATTCATGTAAATGATGTCACCATAGTCAATAGGTTAGATGGGGATGATGGGATCAATGGGATAGCAGCAGATGAATGGGATGATTCCATTATACGGTTTCAGGAAGCTGCAACATTTCTCACACTAGTAGCCTTGAAACAGCCTTCAGTTAATTACATTTATCTCGTGTTTGTAGCCCAAAAGAAAGGATGTTGCGTAAAACTTTAGATTCTGTGCTGGGAATGTGTTTTGCTGCTCCTTAGTAGACAAAGAACTCTGTATTTTATTACAGAAATAGCTGCAGACTAACTGATGAGACAAGATACACTAAATTTCTACTCGAGTTTTTATCTTTTTAATTAGAGTAAAGAATTTTTTTATCCTAAAACTGACCATGAGCCGGAAAGAAAAAGAGCATAGTTGGAAAGTTTAACAGATCAGTTTGTACGGACATAAAAAAGCTCAAATAATAATGTTAATCAGATGTATAAACTTTGCTGTGTAGTTATTTTTTTAAACAATACATACATTTATTAAGTTTTTGTTTATCTTACAGAACAATTGGTTTTGTTTACACTGAGAGTAAATATGTAAAAAGGGCTTTTTTAGGTATAGCTACAACTTTATTAAGAATTTTCACTTTATTTGCAGCTGAAAAGTTCCAAAGGTTTGATCTTGATTCTGTTTCTGAAAAAACACAAATCAATGTTGAATCTCTAACATTTCATGTTTTTTTGTCTTGTAAAAAACAAAAGGTGACTGATTATTTCATTACTAAACTGGTTGCACGTTTTGTCATTTATTCAGTTTATTCAGGCAAACTGTACCTTTGTGTTTGCATCAGCTGGAATTATACATTGTTTTAGTGAGATGACATTGAATTGGAGTTAATATTTCTATTAACATTAAATTGTCACACTGTCATTCCATATTTGTGAGTTTCAAACATGTGGGTTTCCCAAAACCCTGACTTATTTAAACTTTAGTTAAGCACCTTAAAAAATGTTTTAACAAACTGAAGGGTACTTAAAACATTAATGACATAAAAATGTATAAAATATTACAGGTGCTGGTCGTTAGAATTAGAATATCATGAAAAGGTTGATTTATTTCAGTAATTCCATTCAAAAAGTGAAACGTATATTCATTCATTACACACAGACTGATATATTTCAAATGTTCATTTCTTTTAATGTTGATGATTATAACTGACAACTAATGAAAACCCCAAATTCAGTATCTCAGAATATTTGAATATTACTTAAGACTAATTAAAAAAAAAGGATTTTTAGAAATGTTGGCCAACTGAAAAGTATGAACATGAAAAGTATGAACATGTACAACACTCAATACTTAGCTGAGGCTCCTTTTGCCTGGATTACTGCAGCAATGCAGTGTGGCATGGAGTCGATCAGTCTGTGGCACTGCTCAGGTGTTATGAGAGTCCAGTTTGCTCTGATAGTGACCTTCAGCTCTTCTGAATTGTTGGGTCTGGTGAATCACATCTTCCTCTTCACAGCACCCCATAGATTTTCTATAGAGTTAAGGTCAGGGGAGTTTGCTGGCCAATTAAGAACAGGGCTACCATGGTCCTTAAACCAGGTACTGGTAGCTTTGGTATTGTGTGCAGGTGCCAAGTCCTGTAGGCAAATGAAATCTGCCTATCCATAAAGTTGGTCAGCAGCAGGAAGCATGTAGTCTCTAAAACTTCCTGGTAAACGGCTGCGTTGACCTTGGACCTCATAAAACACAGAGGACCAACACCAGTGGTGTTGATTCATTCCAGTACTGGAATAAAAATACAGTGCTTTGGTTTACGAGATTATCGTAATGAGGACAGCTCCTTTTTTCAAACGGCTTTGCGGGCCAACTTGGGCTCGAGGGCCCCATTGGGCAACCCCTGAATCTTATTAAAAAAGGAAACAGATGGTTTATGTATCACTATTGTATCTTATTGTAGCATTTTTGTTTTTATATTTGAAAGACACATTTAATCATAATTGCAATGTTTGTTAATGGCAACCAATAACATTTTTTAATCATTTTTACTGAAAATAAATGTAGCGCCCCCGTATATACCATCATACTCAAAACAATTGATTTGAATCAACAATCAGTGGCAGTGTAACATTAACCTCTGATACAATTTTATTACTAAAGAGATCAATCAAAAGTGTGTGTCTGTTTTTTTTTTTTTTTTTTTTTCAGGCTAGTTTGGTGCATTTGACTTCAAATTAGGCAGTATGTTTTGTCTTGTTAAATAATACATCGTACTCACAACTTTGCATTAATGTAATAAGTTACAATACTCAAGTTTGGTATGGTAATGTTTATTTGTTCATTATCTTTTCCTATTTTTAAACTTGTAACAAGATGTTGAGGTTTTGTTAGAAAAAAAAAAAAAAAGAAAGAAAAAAAAAAAAAACACTCCAACAATGTTCAGTCAGTTCATCAGGATATTTTTTTTTTTCCATTTACTTTATTAATTAATTAATTAATTAATTTATTTATTTATTATTATCATATTTTTATTTTTTTATTATTATTATTATTATTATTTTTTGCTGACATGTTTTTTCCTTCATCCACAGGACTTCTTCAATCTGAGGAAACAAAAACAAACTGAATCCCACAACCAGCATACTCCCTTAGTGGGGAAATAACAACAACAAAAAAACAAATAAATAAATAAATAAATACATAAATAAATAAATAAATAAATACAATTTGCTGGTGCTAAGATGGCCTCCAGGGCCCACTCTCTCCCCCGTCAACTTCTCTGAGACAGCCATGACAAAGTGGTTCAAAACACCAAAGTTCATGTGCAATGATCCAGGTAAATCCAACAATGTTCAGTCAGGTCATCTGGACAGTTTATTTATTTATATATCTTTTAACAGAGACATTTTGTCCTTCATCCAAAGGACTTCTTCAATCTGTATTATTGAGCATGAACTTTAGCACAACAAAACACATATTTTATAATTGTTGAAATGAAATAGTTTAATTTATCTTGAGTACCAGCTGTGATACATCTGTTTTTAGTGCTGGGGTCTCCAAACCCAGAGGTTGTGTCAGGAAAAACATCCGGTGTAAAACAATTGTCAAATTTTCTATGCATGTGAATGTTCCTGTAAAGTTCCCGGAGACAACTTTGTTGTGATATGGCACAATATAAATGAACTGAATTGACCTGAACTCATGTGTTTCAAGGCTGCTAACTGCGGTGACACCTGCAAAAGAGAGCAGCTGGAAAAAGGGTTTTATTGTGTCATTTACCAGTTGTTTTGACTTTTAGTTTATTTAAATTTCTTAACAACTAGTTTGACTGCTGTTCACTTATGTTCTGTTATTGTGCAATAGTTGTCAGAAAATATAACAGAGCCATGCCATCAAACCAATGCAGCAATTAAAAATGTGAAAAACGATAAGAAGATAAGTGAGTAGGTGATAATGATATGTGGGCTCTTTGGAGTGAACCCTTCCCACATTACATACAGTCATTAGAACCACCGAAAGTATAAAATCTATTGATTGGTCTATCTTACCTCATCCCTCTTATGAAAGAGATACATTTTCCAGAGAGCATTGAACCTACAGGAGCAACGTTTCGATCTCACTCTGACATGCATTTTCCTGAGTTGTTCTCAAGTATTCTCAGCCTACAAAGTTACTGATGTCAGGCATTATACTAAAAGCAAATCCATGTTTAAAAGTCATTTCCTCACCCCCATCACATAAATGTAATAATTTGCCCTCTTAGTTGACATGCTTTCAGGCAGTCATGCATAACATGTGGCAATAACTCCGAGAGGTGTGGAAAGGTGACCTCTGTGAATCACATGAATATGAAAATGTATTGTTAGCAAGAAGCAATGCTAGTATGTGGAGCTGCATTTGTCATAGCCAGATATGGAGTACATGTGACAACTACGCTTAGTGGTGATGAGACAAAGTGGCAACAAAACTCCACGATGAGCATAGCTGATTTTAAATGGTTTAACAGTCACATTGAATCCAGTAATATGCATGTATCACTTCTGTTTCAATCATGAGTCACACTTAAAAGTACATTTTACTTAAACTGTTGTATTTAGACTGGATAGTGTGGCTATAGCTTATTAGTTAGATCTAACACAGGGATATTCAACAAAACTGTTCAGGGGGCCACAGTTTCTGGAAGCCAGCAGCTCAGGGGCCCGACATCCAGCAATTCCAGTAATGTGAATAAACCAAAGTTCACAATTATGTTAGCTTTTAAATGTATTTTATTGCATTGAATCATAAATGACAGACTGAGTCAGCTCATATCTGGGAAAAAAAAAAAAAAAAAAAAAAAAAAAAAAAAGATTAAAAAAAATTTTTAAAAAAAGAATAACAACTAATGATTAAAAATAAGTTTTACAAGTGTTTTTAAGGTTATCATGTTCAGTTTCAAGTCCAAAAAGAACTGGAAAAGTTGTTAGTACAAGGCCCATTATAAATAATTCATTAATAATAATCATCCACAATAATACTTTTAATAATCACCAATTATTTGTATTAATATACAATTCATTAATAATAATAATATGCAATAATCATTGTTACTAATCATCAATTATTTGCATTCATATACAAAGTAAAATAATTTAAACTGACTCATTATGTCTATAAACAACAAAAGTTAACAACTTTTCATTTAGAAAGTAATACTTTTTTAATGTTATGAAGAACATTAAGTTTGTGTTTTTTTATTTTTTTTTATTTTCATTAATAACCACTTTTTTTACCTGAAAAACCTTCAATTTAACAAAATGTAATGACATTTGACTGACCAAGCAGTTATATTCCCATCATATTTATCATGTATGCTGACATGATGCTGATTATTTCATTTTGCCGTGTTCATTTGTCCTCGTCTGCTCACACAGACTCATGTTCGTGCTGCTGTTGTTTTGGCACATTATTTTTGTACCATTAGTGCTTAGTGTATTCTTAGTCTTAGTTTAGTACAAATAAGATATGAGTCATGAACTAAGAATATGCTACAGTCACTAATGTTTTTTCTTTACAATTTGTGTTTTTGTTGAATGTAACCGGGACCCTATGTACATACTTTCGTCCCACCTCATGTATCACGTGTGGTGTGTATAAAAATAGCTCACTTTGACTCTCTGACTCTGATGGTCCCATCCATTAAGACATTATTACTGAGAAGATGTACACGTGCAGGATTTCACTAAAGCTTTACTTGCGTTTTTGTTAACAGCATGTTGACACAGTCATAGCAATATCCCAATCCTTCATTGAGGTTACAATGTCCTTGGTGGCAGTAATCCATTTAGCTGTTCAGGAGTCCTTATCAGCAATGTTTGGGGTTGCATGCACAGTACCAGAGTCAAAATGTGAAAGACTGAAACACTGTTATTTATCTTTCTAATGTTCACCAATGACATAAGAGGAGCAGAAAATATTTTCCCCTCACTGAAAAGTAAAATAAAGTAGCTAGACTAATATTGTAACACAGTTATTTGGCTGTTTAGCATTGTTTGAAGTTTGCATAATATTCTAGCAACACGTTCAAATAGAGCAGAGAAAATCTGAAATTTGAACATTTTGTTATTGTTAAAATATATCATAAAAGGACAGAATCATAATGAACTATGGAATGAAGATGAATACATTTGACACCCTGAGCATTCACATAACATAATCAAATGTCATCTTGGCTTTGCCTCAGATAGAAAGATAGACAGAATGAGGAATCACTTTTTTTTTCTTACGTCTGTCTGTCCGTCCGTCCGTCCGTCTGTCCGTCTCATCCATTCAGATAAAGTACAGAACAAACACTGATTAATGAACTTCACAAAGTTCAATGTGAGAGGGAAATGTAATGACGGTCATGGCACCTGCCTTATGTTTTCAGTATAGTATAATATACCTTGACTAGACTGTTTTGAGTAGAGAATCAGTTCAAGTTGAGGGATATGTGCTACCATGAAATAATTTACAATTATACTTAGTATTCATAGAAAAATATATATACAGTATACTGTACTTTATTTTTTCTTCTTTTTGAGAAAATGATAAACATGCATTCAAAATGTATACTCTGTGTTGCCTGTTAGGCAGAATGGCTTTGTCCTTTCTGTTTGAAGAGTAGTGTTAAGTATTTGTATGCAGGTATGCAATATTTTGAATCTCTCACTTTTATTAATATTTTAATTCTCTCACTTTTATTTTGTTTTCATGCTGCACACATGGCAGACATGACACTACTTTGTCCAAACATGCACACAGCAGTTTTCTATTTATTTTATTTTATTAATTGCATAAGGAACTAATCCTTTCCTTCTTAGATTATGTTTGACAAACTTGCAAGCTGCTTATTATATTTAATGGGTTAAAATAATACCCCCCCAAAATTAAACAGACATAAAGGAATATAAGCGAGACAAACAAATCTAACACAAGAGCAAACCTTGCCTGTGGGGTAATACATCACATTAAAGAGGATAGTCTTACTTCCTCTCCTCTTATACCAGGCTGCTCCTGAAAATGCTGGCGAGGCTATTCCCAGCAGTCAGAAGTTTCTGGAGATTACTGTGTAATAGGCCTGAAACAGACCGTGGGTGAATTGAGACTGAGCATTCACCCTTTCACCAGGGTCACAGAAATCATTCTCTCTCAGGAACAGCCACTTGTCTACCAATCTCTGCTAAGATGTGTGTGGTGAAGTGGAAAAGGGAGAAAGGGTCATTGATGGGTATTCAGACTGTTGTTTGTTTGCATCTAAATCAGTGCAATGGTACTGACACATTTCAATGTTAAAAAGGGAATACTGTATATGAAAAGGGAATATACGAAAAAGGACAAATAAACTATTTTTTATGGGCAACACTTGTTTTTAGGACTAAGCATTGGACAATGCATTGCATTTTTATTAGATATTTGACTAAATTTCTAAATTCATTACTTGAAATAATGAAATATTTGTTTAAAATATGTTTTGTATGTTTAAGTGCATTTAACATTTGTTTTGCAGTTTGTTTTTAAATAGTTCATTTACGCTGACCTTTCATTAGGATGTATTTGCACTGTGTTCCCATGTGCAGCTGAACTCCTGCTGTTTACAGTAAGCCACTCTGTTAGCACTCCATAACGTCCATACAGCTGTCCCACAAAAGTCTTAATATTCAAAGTTGATAACAATTTCTAGCTGATCTCCAGAAATGGTTTACCTGTGCTAGAGGTGGACATGTTTCCTATTGAGGACAATGTCATCTGTTTTTAAATGTGAACTCTCAAAACCAAAATCTGTGGTTCAGAACAAGATAGATGGATTTGCTTTGCTGACCTGACACCTGACTTGACACCAGTTTGTATTGTTCTTGACAAACAAGAAGGCTGCAGAAATAGTAATTCCTTTGTAAGCATAAGGATCTTTAGTTATGACATTTTGTCCGTGACACTCTAAACTTAAATCTGCTTTATTGCCACACTAAATACAAGAAATCACTGAACAAGTTTTATATTACACCTAACAAGTTGTACACCTCACCATTCCCCTCTTGCCTAGGGTGATTATTTCACAAGATATGTTAAAGGTAGCAGCACAGTGGCACAACTGGTAGAGCTGCTGCCTCTCAGCGAGCAGGTGCCCAGTTCAAATCCTGGTCCGAGGGCCTTTCTGGGTGGAGTTTGCATGTTAGTGCATGATATTAAAGGTAACATACTGCTGATACCCATTTCAGGCACCTATTAAGGTAGTCACACAGCTATGTTGATATGAATGTGCAATGTTACAGATCATATGTGCTCAGTTTCACGCACATTGGTGCTTTTATTTGGTTCATCCATGTGTGCAAATGTACATTGTCGAAGGACACAATTGGCTAGGTTGACTGGTGTTAACCACTTTGGTTGTTGTTTGTTTGTGTTTTACATTATTGCAAAATTGTTGTGAACAAGTCAACAGATAAAGCAGCCACTAGGGAGCACAAGCCAGGGTATTGCTTGTGCTGGACCCACACCCGGGTAAATGGTGAAGATAGTGTCATGAAGACCATCTGACATAAAACACATTTGCCAAAAATAACATGCAATTTCATCAAAGCAACACCATACCAAATCGATCAAGACCTGGGTTAACAATGACTGCCACCAGTCTTGTTGACAAACAAGGTGCCAGTGGAAATGCAGCTACTGCTAATCAAACAGTGACAATGAGTAGGTAAACTGTGTTTGGAGAAATGGAAAGAAGAGGCAAGTCAAGAATGTACAATTGAGGGTGGCAAGTCCAAATGTGTGGACGATGGCAGGGAAAGGTAGAGAGCTTGTTGACATGATGCAGAGAAGGAAGGTAGATGTTTAATGTGTCCAAGAGACCAAGTAGAATGGCAGCAAGGCATGCAGCATTGGAACAGGGTGTAAACCATTTTGCCATGGTGTGGATAGAAAGAGAAACAAATTAGGGGTGGTCCTGAATGAGTTGGCTACAAAGATGAAGGACTTCAAGTACTTGGGGTCTACTGTTCAGGAATATGGATAATGTGGTAAAGATGTGACAGACAGTCCAGATAGGATGGAGTGGGTGGAGAAAATTTTCAGGGGTGATTTTCAACAAAATTATGTCAGCAAAGGTAAAGTTTACAAGACAGTGGTGAGACTAGCTATGTCATATGGTCTGGAGACAGTGGCATTGACAAAGACGGGAGAACAAATTGGAAGTGACAGAAATTAAGATGTTGAGGTTCTCCTTATGATCTCATTCCTAATCGTATTCCTCCTTGTCACTCCTAAGAGGTACAGTGCAGATTGAACAACTGGGAGATCAAGTTGGAGAGACCAGACTGTGTAGGGTTGGACATGTCCAGAAGATGGACAGTGGGTATATTTATAGATTTTTTAAAATGCAACGATCAGGAAAAAGACAGCATAATGTCAAATATTAGACATATGGATAGAGTTAGAGAGAACATTGAGGTAGTTGGAGTGAGGACAGAGGATGCAGAGGACAGAGTGAGATGGAGGAGAATGACTCGCTGTGGCGACCCCTGTAAAGGGAAAAGCCAAAAGAAGAATAGATCTAAAACGGAATGCTCATCCTAAGTAAAAATAAATACATAAATAAATAAACAAATAAATAAAAAAAAAAAAAGGGGCTTCAGTCAAGGGAAGACAAAAACCTGAATGAAGACAGAAAAAAAATAAAAACTTGAATGAGTGGAACAATATAAGAGCAGTCTGGAAAAGCTAGATAACCACAAGACCTTGTACCACAAAAGGCTTGACTCACATTCTTAGAGAAACAAATGTTTATAAGATCTCAACCAGTTATTCAACAGGTTTGATTTATTCTCCACATTTTATCCACCTAAGTGATCCCTGCTGCAACAAAGTGGAGTTTAAATAAATGGCTGAAGCTAAAAGGAGTAGCCTACTACAACTGTGGAAAACAAATGACCTATGTAAAACAAGTCCAAACAAGGCCATACCAAAAGCATCTTAGCAGATACAAGATGTTTGCACTGACAGTGTACTTGGAGAGGCTGGTCCTTGTCAACCTGGTGAAATGAGCATGGGGTCTGCTTCACTTCAAACAAAACAACAACAGCAAAAACAAAAGGTTCAATACAAAAAAACAACCCTCCATTTACATAGGTGACATTATCAACATCCACTATAAATAAGTTTGACACCTGTAGTAGTGTTTGTTTTTATTTATTTTCACAAAAGCGGAAGTACACAAGTGGAAGTGCAGGCGCTAAGAATGTCCTTGTGAATTGTGAGTATTTGTCCACAGTGTACAGTACAAGGGCACAGACATACCTGTAAGCAGCAGAAGCACCCCATTAACAATTGCTTATCCTATTATATGTTTTACTCTTTGCTCTACAGACTTAGAAACATAAAATATGCATGTCTCAAGCAAATAATTTGTTGTGAGTTTCTCTATCACCTTTGTCACTAGAAAATGACAGGGAAAAAATAAAAAAATAAAAAAACAGCAAAGAGCATATTGTATTTTTGTCACAGTTTTTTTTTTTTTTTTTTTTGCCTAATTTGCATGTCCTGCGACTCATACGGCGAAGCGATGCATTTATGGATTTTTTCCCATATTTTTAGACTAATTTTTGGCTGAGATGTGACCTTTTCTATTCATTGATTGAAAAAAATGAAGCAGTACCACTTTCAGCCGCAAGGGGGGCTAAAGGACCCTCTAGGCTTTTGATGACTACCAGTGTACCTGTACAGTGTACAGATTTTTTAGGGAAAAAAAAATGTCCTGCTGGATGGACAGCGTGTGTGCGCACATCATGGTGAGACACACCTTTACTATAATGTCAGCAAACTATTTTTTTTTTTTAGGTGTTTAAAATTATTCTTGTTAAATTTTAAAGAAATACAGCATTTCTGCTGGCTGCACATCCACACTTCACAGAACTGAGGCAGCGACACTACTGTTTTTTTTTTTTTTTTTATTCATCTGTTTTTTCCATTATGTGCATTTATTAAGGAAAAGT